>JAWWEW010000017.1:132029-142498 GCA_035583185.1 Anabacerthia variegaticeps | reverse complement strand
GCACCGCGGAGACGGCGGGAGCGGCGCTGGGGCTGTCCGGGGACCTGCTGCTGGGCCGCGGCCCGGCCTCCGAGACGGGACCGCCAGGTGCGTGCGGCCCCCGCGGGGACGCGGCCCCGCTCCGGCAGCGCCGCCGGCGGGGACGCGGCCCGGCCCGGCCGCACCGGCCCCGCGCTCGGCGCATCCGGCGGCGCCTGCCCTGGTGCGGGCCTGCCCGGCGCGGGCTCCGGACGCGCTTCCCCTACCGCCGGGCGAGGCCCTGCCCCCGGCGGGGTCCCTGGGTGGGCTCTGCCCGCCTGGCACCGACCCCCGAGCGCTCCCTGCCGGAAAGGGTCCCGGGCACGGCGCATCCCCGCGGTCAGTTTGAGGCCGCGCCTCGCAGCCGGCCGCCCGGCAGCGCCCAGTCCCGGGCTCGGCTCTGCTGCCCACCCGGGGGCCGGGCCTGGCCGCGGGGTCCCGCCCCACCACCCCCCTCAGGGTTACATGGGGCGCGGGGCGCTCCCAGCCCGGGGACCCCCGACCCGGTGCGGCCCAGCCGCTGCCCCGGGCTCAGGTCAGTCCCGGCTGAGGCAGCCGGAGGAGCGAGCGCTGCTCAGCTCCGTGGAGCTGCCTCACAGGGACCAGCGGGAGCATCACTCCTTGCCCCCGTTAGTGAGCAGCGTGGGGACAGAAAGGCGAGAGAAGGGGGCACGGCCTGCTTGGCCCCGTGTCTTTGTCCCCTCTGCCTCGAAGACTGGGCCCTGGTCCATGTGCTCGGTGGTTGTGCTGGGCCGTGCTGAGGCTCAGGCTCAGTTCCCTGGCAGACAGGGCTGCTCTGTGGGCTGCACTTCCCTACACTGGGACAGCCTCTTGGCTGCTCTGAGATCTGGGTGTTGCCAGGGTCCAGAGCCACCAGGAACACCTGTTGTCCTGCTCAGCCCGAGCCAGGAAGCAGCACCAGGACCTTGGGGACCATAGGAAGGACAAGCTGTCCCACCTGGGCAGCACTGACACAGCCGCTCCAGATGGTGCTCCAGGAATTCATTGGCAGTGCTGGGCTGAGGTGGCAGGAGATTCCTTGATGTGAGGCTGAGCTGAGAGGAGAGGGGAGTCCCTCAGCAAAGGGCTTCAGGCAGGACCAAGGGTTCCCTGGCAGTAGCCAGGCTCTGGCAGGATGCCCTGTTCTGTGGTCTTCAGACAGTGCTTGTGGAAGGGTCCCAGAGGTTGGAGGGGCCACCCCATTCCACAATGTGGGTCAGCTTGACCCCTGCAGCTGCCTGAGGCTCTGGGAGCTCGACCCACTTGGGTGAGCAGCAGCAAGGGGATGACCCAGGCTGCTTCCCAGGGCACAGTCAGCTGCTGGGTCTGACAGGCCCCAGGGCTGCAGGTCAGGCACAAGACAGGGCCAGCAGGACACGGCTCACAACTGGTAGTGGTGAGACTTGGCCTGCATGTCACTGCCCCTCTGGCCTTGAGCACCAGCCTGGGGGTACATTCAGGGCACAGGGACTGCAGGAGGATGAATCTGTGCCCAGCTGGGAAGTGCCCTCTGAGAGCCTGAGACACCCTGCTGCCGTGGGGCTAGGGAAGGCACTGCTTGCAGGATGGAGGGGGCTGGTGTTGGAGCCCCGTGGTGTTGGCCATGGGAACATGATTAGCTGCCACCCCCGGGGCTGGGGCACTGGCACAGTGAGGGGGACATTGAGCAGCTTTATGGGCACCCAGCTCTCCTGCCTGGGCTGGGCTACACCCACCACCTTCCCACCTGCCAGGCCCAGTAGTGCTCTTGGGTACCTGAGCCACCCCTGTCCCCTTGCGCTTTCTGATGCCAGGGTCTTGGCCAACCATGCAGAAGTGCCAGGGTTTCCCGAGGTGCCCAGGACAAGCCCTCAGCAAGGTGGTGAGGCAGGCTGTGGCCGGGGAGTTTCTCACTGCAGCGTATAGCGCAGCAGGCTTCCACTGGGGGCACAGGTGGAGGGGCTGTGCCCGGGCCAGCCAGGCTGACACTGCCCTATCCCCAACGGTGTTCTCAGCAGACACGATGGTGGGGAAGATTGCCATCCCAGCATACACCCTGAGTGACGACGACTGCTCCTCTGGGTACCAGCAGCTGAGTGTGGAAAGCGACCCTGAGGAGGGGGGCGAGCCCGGCCCTGCCGCCCTGCCCTGCCGCCAGTGCGGGCTGCAGCTGGCTGCCAGCCTGGGCCAGAGCTGCCTGCAGTGTGCTGGCGCTGAGGGTGGCCGCAGCCAGCGCATCGTCTACTCCTGCCAGCTCTGCCCCTTCGCCTCCCACTACTCCAGCCACCTCAAGCGCCACATGAAGACACACAATGGGGAGAAGCCCTTTGCCTGCCCGCAGTGTGCCTACGCCTCTGCCCAGCTGGTGAACCTGACGCGGCACCTGCGCACGCACACTGGGGAGAAGCCGTACCGCTGCACGTGCTGCAGCTTTGCCTGCAGCAGCCTGGGCAACCTCAAACGCCATGAGCGGGTCCACAGCCAGGACAAGCCCTTCCAGTGCGCTGCCTGCGACTACCGCTGCAACCAGAGCCGTAACCTGAAGCGGCACATGCTCAGCCACCGCCTGCCTGAGGGCGAGGGGCCACACCGCCGGGACAAGGACCCAGGTAAAGGTGGAGGGGTGTGGGGATGTGGGGAGAGTGGCTATGAGGGCCGTGAATCTGGGGCAGGGCACAGGTCCTGCTATCGACCTGATGCCACGTAGTGCCAGGCTCACCGGGGCTATTCACAGAGCCGATCCCCACCAGCGGTGTGCCACCCTGCTCACAGCCCTGTCTGTCTGTCCCACAGAGCCGCTGCTGCCAGAGCTGAGCCTGCACGTGGGCAGTGGCAGCGGCCCCTTCCTGCCTGGCTGTGCGCGGCTGCGGGGCGAGGAGGCGGCTGCGCTGCCGGAGCTGCTCTTCCCCTTCACGTGCCGCATGTGCGGGCTGGTGCTGGACGACGGGTTCGCGCAGGACGAAGGCCTGGCCGAGCAGGTCTGCGGGCGCTGCAGCCTGGCAGTGCTGGGCACCGAGCCGGGCGCCAGCCCCCGCAAGGGCTCCGGGGACAAGGGCTTTGCCTGCAGCCTCTGCTCCTTTGTCACCCACTATCCCAACCACTTGGCACGGCACATGAAGACGCACAGCGGGGAGAAGCCCTTTGTCTGCCCGCTCTGCCCCTATGCCTCCGCCCACCTGGACAACCTGAAGCGGCACCAGCGCGTGCACACGGGTGAGAAGCCCTACAAGTGCCAGCTCTGCGACTACGCCTGTGGCAACCTGGCCAACCTCAAGCGTCATGGGCGCATCCACTCAGGCGACAAGCCCTTCCAGTGCAGCCTCTGCAGCTACAGCTGCAACCAGAGCATGAACCTGAAGCGGCATATGCTGCGGCACACGGGTGAGAAGCCCTTCCAGTGCCGGGACTGCCCCTACACCACTGGCCACTGGGACAACTACAAGCGCCACCAGAAGATCCATGGCCACACAGCCGAGAGCTGGGTGAACCCGCGCAATGCCAAAGCCCTCCTGGCCCCCCCAGCTGTGGGCACAGCCCTGCCCTGAGACAGCACTTAGTCTAATGGCAGGCCCGGGGTGCCTCAGCCCCTGCCCTCCCTGGGGGAGGGAGGACGGGCAGGCAACTCCACAGGGGCGCAGGGCTGCCTTACGCCAGGGCCTCCAGCAGCCTTGTCCTACCTGGGCAGCGTGAAGCCACGACCAGTGGCTCGGGTGCCTGCCCCTGCGGCGGCACTGCCGTGCCCCCAGCCACCCCCCTGCCTGTCCTTGCCTGCCGGAGCCTTCCTCTGCTGGGGTTTGGGGAAAGGGGAGGACAGGACTGGTTCCATGGCTGTTGCCATGCTGGTCGGTGTAATTTATATTGTGTATAAAAGCATTAAACAGTCACTTTTGTTATCTGCTCTTCTCCCTGGGGCCTTGTTCTGCCACAGGGAAGGACAGTACAGGGTGGGTAGGGACAGCAGCCACCCCCCAACAAACAGCCCCGGTACCAATCAGGATCCATTTTAATCATTGTTGCAGTGTGTAAACATCAGTTACTGTCCATTAATGCTCTGTCGGGCTGAGCAGCAGGAGATATGTGGTTACAAGCCTAGATTACACTGGCATCTATGAGCGGGTTAGAGGGGGCCCAGCATGGAGCCCCCCGAGACATCTTACTGCACTGTGTCTCGGAGCACAAACCTAAACGCTAATTTGGCATTATGGAGCCTGCCCGGGGCTGCCTGGAGCAGTTGCCCCTGTGCTGGGCCAGGCCCTCCTGACTGGGAAAGGGGCAGCTTTGCCCCACTGCGCGCTGAGTCAGGCCCAATGCCGCTGCTCCAGGGCTCGGCCCAGGTGCACTGCTTGGGTTGGAACAAGCCCTCTCCCAGCTGGAGCCAGCAGCGGGAGGAGTTCAGCTGCCCCCCACCCCAAAGGCAACGGTGGGCTGGGGGTGAGCTTCCAGCCCCAGGGAGCAGAGGAAAGTGTATGTAGCAGGTGAGAGGCACATTGATTGCAACCTGGCTGCAGGTCGTACATTCCTCAGCAAAGGCCCTCACGCGGGGCTGGGGCTGTCCTGGGAAGGGGGGGCACTACAGATCCTCATCGCCAATGCCCTCAAAGGCATAATTGCCGTGGAAGTCATTAGCACCCACATCGTTAGCAGAGCTGGAGTGGCTGATCCCACGAAGGCTGACAGAGATGAGCTTGTTCTGTGGAGAGGGAGAAGTTAGGGAGG
Source organism: Anabacerthia variegaticeps (assembly GCA_035583185.1). NCBI lineage: Eukaryota > Metazoa > Chordata > Aves > Passeriformes > Furnariidae > Anabacerthia > Anabacerthia variegaticeps. Next base: position 137,785 of record JAWWEW010000017.1, on the reverse strand, counting down.
ACCCTCATAATTCTTCCTGTGCAGCCCAAGGGCACGAGTGTACCCACACACAACTCACCGAGAGTTTGGCCATGGGCTCCCGGGAGGCATCCGGTGAGTCCTGTGGGGACACAACAGTCATGAGCGCAGGGCCATAGGACACAAGATCCACCTATCCCACCACCCAGTCTCCTGGGAGGAGGCCAGGGCACCTTCCGTGCCCCCCTCCCCCCGGAGTCAGGCTCACTGACATGGGTCCAAGACCTCTTTCCCTTCCCAGTCCTCCAGGAGTGGGCCACCAGAGCCCTTCTGTCCCCTGGGCTTGCCGCAGCCCTGTGGAGGGGACATGGACTTCTCTGGGGGCAGTGGACTCTTACCCAACACATGGCAGAACCCATGGTCATGTCTGTGCCCCAGCTCAGGCCCAGAGGGCTCCACTCACCAGCAAAGGGGGTGACTTCACAGCTTGCTGGCTGTCTGAGCGCCGCAGGGCCCCATTCACCCGCCGCCGAAACATCTGCAGAGAGGAGCTCAGCTCAGCCACAGAGGTATTGGGGGCAGCTCCGGGGCTTAAAACTGGCCTTGGGGATCTGTCTGCTGGCCCCATCCTCAGGGTCCAGCCCAGACCCCAAGAAGTCACAGGAGCAGGCTGGGATCCCACCCCAGAGATACCATTCAGCCCCAACCCTCACCTTGCGAATGCTGCCTCCAGACTTTTTCACCATTAGCTCATCCACCATGGACTGCAGGCAGATGCTCAGCATTATGGCCTGCAAGGGAGAGGTGTCACAGAGCACACATCCCATGCACTTTCCACATCAGGCCCAGACCGACTCTTTTCCCCACTGCCACACCAGTATGGAGGCAGCCCTACCTGTGGGCTGGTGATGGTGACCCACTGTAACCGGTCCTTGTTCATCAGATACTCAAAAGCCAGCTCCAGCTTCACCTCAGACTTCCCTGGGCTGCTCCCCGAGGGGCCATTGCTCATCGGCACCTGCAAGGGCACACGCTGAGGCTGGGAGCCTCCAGAGGGGAAGCAGCAGCTCCCCAGGCCCCGGAGCAGACTGAGGGCACCTGGCCAGTGCCCATCAGCTTTTTGCCACCATCAGCTCCCCTCATGTCCCTTGAATGTCTTCACACAGATGATCCTCTCAACCCCAAGGTATGACTCCCCAGGCCTGCTGGGCTGGAAGCTGACATCAGAGCCAGCACCTTTCCTGAGGAGAGGTGGCACAGCCAGGTCCCTCCAGGCCCTCTGGAGCCCTCCTTGCTCCCCAAGCATCACTCACCGAGGATGTGACACGCCAGCACCGCATGCGCGTGACCTTGAAGCTGCCCTCCTTGATCTGCTCATTCGGCAGCCGCACCTGGAAGTTGAGCTCGTTGTTGCCAGCACTAACGACAACGTGGCAGCCCTTCTCTGGGAAGTCGGTGATGCAGGGGTCAAACTTGAGATAGCCATAGTACTTGAGGGTCTGTGCCAGGCGGATGAACTGCGGGCAGAGACAAGAACACTCAGCACTGTGGGCCGCTCACCCAGGCCAGGAACAGGTGTCCAGCCCAGCACCACATCACACGGGAGCGGGGCTGGTGCAGCACCAGGGCTGCCTCAGTCACAGCATCATGCCCTTCCCTACCTCCTTCTTGGAGACTTTTTCCTGCAGGGACTTCAGCTGCCGGTGCTGTTCCTTGTTAACAATGATCCATCCGTGCTCAATGTCTGACACCGTCTACCAAGCAGCAGAGGCTGCTGAGCAGGCTGGCCTCAGAGCCACCCCAGCCCACGCACAGCCATGACCGAAGGGTGTAGTGCCCTTCCTCACCTGGCTGGGCCACACCGACCCTCACCTGTGCATACAGCAAATTCAACCCCACACGATGCTCCATCACATCATCATCATAGGCCGAGTCCCAGTAGCTGGAAGGGAACCACATGGGTCAACCACTTCCCCAGCTCCCAATAGCAATGGGGAGAAAATCACCCTCCTGTGGGAGGAGGCATCAGGCCGACTTCTGGCCAACTCCATTGTAACTGTCAGTCACTGTGCCCTGCTGCCCCTCTAAACCATGGGAAAGCTGCCATGGGAAAGTACAAACAGGCTGAGCTGAGCAGGGCAGCCCATGCCCCAGTGTCATGGCCAGGGATGCACAGGTGTGTTCCTGGAGGCCAAAGCACCGGTGGGCAGCAGTGACAGGAGGCGAGGGTCTCTCTGCTGGGCAGGGACCCTCAGAGAGCACCGCAATGCTGCCCTCACAGCCCCCGCTCACCTCTTGCGTAGGATGATCCGGAACTCAGGGTTGTGCAGGCTGGTGACTGACACATATGGCAGCTCAAACTCCTGCAGCTTCCGCACAACTGTGGGGAAACACCAGCTCAGCAATGACTCAGAGCAGCAGTGCCCTCCCAGAACCTCCAGCCAGGGCACCCTGGGGGAACCTGCTGGGTCTCCCACCCAGGGCAGGGTCCAAGCACACAGCCCTTGCTCCAGGCAGGGTGCAGGGCAGCTGTCCCGCTGCAGTGGGCTCTACTCACAGGAGAAAGCTCCATCCTTGGTCTCTCTCACTAGAAAGAGGCTGAAGTAGCCGACCAGGTCATCTGGCAGATCCAGCTTGGAGGCTACAGCCTGGGAGTGAGAGCAGGAGGTCACCACTTCCCAAGAGAGGTGGCACTTCTACATCCTGACCCTGTGGCAGGACCCAGCCCATGTACTTTCTGGGGCTTCTCAACAGGAGGAAGCCAGCACCTCTGTTGCCCTGAGACCAGGCCTGGGGCATCACTGCCATCAGGAAACAGCTGAGCCCCCCCCCAACATCAGTCTGGCCCTAGAGACACCCATCAGCAGACCCTCTCCAGCTCCTAGCTCTTCAGTCCCACCAAGTGAACCCTGCTCTGGGGTGAGGACATGGCAAGGAGGGCTAGGAGGGGCTGCCAGGCTGTGGGAACCCAACACACGTGGGAAACCACAGAATGCAGCACAACTCCCACACATGTGGGAAACCACAGAATGCAGCAGGAAGGGCTGGTCACGCCCAGCACGAGAGCTCTGGCACCTCAAGGACATCCTCTGTCTGGTCCGAGGTGAGGATGGTGACCTTGACCTTCTGCCCATTGGAGAGCAGCACTTCCAGCACCACCTCCTCCGTGGGGATCTGCTGCGTCTCCTGGAAAGAGAAGCAGGACTCACACTGTGGCCCCTCAGCACAGCCTGAGGGCCCTGGAAAGCCCCCCCTTACCTGCTGGGCCTTGCGCAGGAAGCTGTTGAACGTCTCGCTGCCTCCCAGCGTCGGGTCCTGCCGCACTGTGGGAAGAGGAGTGAGGAGTCAGGAGTCTCATGAGAAGGGACAGGGACCCTTGCCAGTGCCCAGCCCCTCTGCATTCCTCGGTTTGCCCCCAGACTCTGCTGGGGCAGCCAAGGACCCCATGCAGGTCCTCCCTCTGCTGGGACAGGGAAGGGACTGGGACAGCAAATGGCATCCAGAGGACAAGCCCAGCTAATGCCAGCGCGACACTAGGAGTGCCAAGATGGGCCCTGGTGAATGGAGCAGTTCAGGAGAAAGCCATGTGCAGTGCTCCCGTGCCCTGCACGACCAAGCCAGGGCAGTCCCAGCTTACCAGCCTGCATGTACTTCTCCAGCTGTTCCCGTCGCTGCTCTACCTCTGCTGGGGTGAGCGTGAAGATCTTCTTTGGGGGAAAGGCTGGGACCACATTGGCACCATACTCCTTCCTTAACTGGAAAAAGAGCAAAGTGCTGCAAGAACCTCCCAGGACACGGCAGCTGCCTCAAGCCCTTGCCACAGCTGATTCCCATGGATCCAGCAAAGGGATCAGAGAGTTCCGCCAGCATCACTGATCCACAGGAACAACCAGCAGTGTGCCAGAAGCCAGCCAGGCCATCACAGAGCAGGAGCGAGCACTGAAGCTCTCACTGCCCTCCCTACCTGCTCATGCAGCCCCAGGAGCTGGCTGTAGCGCACCCGGCAGTGCAGCACCCCGTTCACGTGGATGTTGTAGGCCTGCAGGGAGAGATGCCAGTCAGATCCCAGCCCATGTTGGGTGCAGCATCCTGTGGATGAAGGGGCCCCAGGGTCTGCCCAGTTTGGGGCACACAGGACACCTCAGGGAGCACCTAGAAAGAGGCAGTGCTCCTGAGGACCCTGATGAGGGGCAGGTGGTCAGGAAGAATGAGCACATCCAAGAGATGTGTCCACTGGACACCCGGAAAGCCCAACCCCATGACTGCCCAGCTACAGGGAGTACAGAGCCACACTGCAGCCTCGCAGACATGAGTGTCCCCAAGCCAGCAGACAAGGGCACCTCTCCCAAGGGACCCCATGGAGCTGGTCTCTGGCTGTGCCTTTTCTGGCCCGTCTCAGCTCCTGCTGACACTGCAGGCAGGGCATGGCTACAGCTGCAAAGCACTTGGGGCCCAGCAACTCCACAGCCCAGCTCCCAGCACCACAGGCAGCATCCTCCCAGTGGACGGTGCTGTCCCTTCAGTTCCTGCCATCCCCAGAGCAGTGTTTGGGAGGACGGATGGACATGAGCCTCCAACCAGCCATGGCAGTCCACCCTCCTGTGGCTGACCCCAGTGCCCTCCTGCCCCTGAGCACTGAGGCTGCCTGGGCTCAGTGGAGGCACCGGCCCAGCCACTCTGCAGCTCACAATGGCACCTCCCAACCCAAAGGCACCAGCCCGCCGGCTCAGGGTTCCCACAAAGGGACCAGGAGGGACACGGGTGGCCCAGGCAGCACTCACGCCTGCCCACCTCAGGGCTATCTGTGGGGTCACAGCTCCTGCCCAGCCCCCAGGCTGTCCAGCGGCTCTCCCTGAGGTCTCCCCCCTGCCCGAGGAGCCACCGTGACCGCCGAGGGCAAAGTGCAGGGGGGTCATGGGGCCAAAACGCCTCGGGGGCTGCCTGCTCCTCCAGCCCTTGTGCAACCGCAGCTCCTGCGACCGCCAGGTCCCTCCCTCACTGCTCAGCGCCGCATCCGCGCCCTGACACCTCAGCTCGGGCTCCCCCGGGGAATCCTCTGGAGAGGGATCTCGGCACCAGACGGTCCCTGCGGGGCGCGGAGCCCGGGGCTGTCCGCCTCCACCCCGGGGCTCTGCCCGCTGCTGCCGGGTGTCACCCGCTGTCAGCCACCGCCCGCGGCAGCGTCCCCGGCCCCGCTCCGAGGTGCTCGGGGCACAGGGAACAAAACAGGAAGCCCGGACGGACGGGCGGGCCAGGATGAGCCCGGATCGGGGATGGGACCGGCCGGGCCCCGAGCGCGCTGCCCGCCCCGCCCGCGGCGCCCCGGGGGGGAGAAGGGGCCGGGCACGGCCGGGGCGGCCCCGGGACCCCCAACCCGGTCCCGGCGGGGCCCGATTCTCGCCCGGCCCCGGCACGGGGCGCCGGCTGCGGATGGCGGCGGGCCGGGGGCTGCCCGCCTCGCCCGGCCCCGGCCCCGGCCGTGATCCTGATCCTGATCCTGACCCCGCACCGCCACCGCGCCGGGGCTGAGGGCCCGCACCGCACCCCGGGCCCGCGCCGCCCGCCCTGCCCCGCGGGACGGCTCCGCTCCCCCGGCCCCGCTCACCACGTAGGCGGCGGCACCGCCGTCCCCGGCGCGGGTCTCGGTCTCGGGGATGGAGAAGTGCATGGCCGGGCCGAGCGCGCCCCGCGACCCGCCTCCCGCCGCCGCCATCTCGGGCCGGCGCTCCCCGCGATGGCGCGGCCGGCGGCACCGCCCGCCCCGGGGCCGCCCCGCTCCGCCCCGGGGCCGCCCCGCT
>JAWWEW010000017.1:110290-125305 GCA_035583185.1 Anabacerthia variegaticeps | reverse complement strand
CGCACGGCCCGGCCCGCGCGGCTCCCGCGGGCGCGCGTGGGGGGCGGCGTGTGCGCGCGGGGCGCGTCCCGGCATGCCTTGCTGGGTCCTGCTCTGCATGAACACGCCCTCTCCCTGTGCGTCCACGCCCCTTTATCTGCAAAGGCCCCGCCCCCCGCTGGAAGCGAGGCGGGTCTGCGTGGCCAGCCTGAGCTCCGCCATCGTGACGTCATCATGCCGCGCCACGGTTCCGGCTCGGCGCGGGCGGCCTCGCAGCGGGAGCCCCCGATGGCGTCGCGCGGGCCGCGCTGCCGGGAGCGGAGCCGGCGGGGGTGGCCGGGACGGGCCCCGGGGGCCGCCGGGCGCAGCCAGAGCCGCGGTGGGCAGCGGGAGGGTGAAGAGCGAGCGCTCCGTATGTACCGGCGATGGGCGGGACGGGGGCGCTCACCGAAGTACGAGGCGGTGCCGCCACGCCCGGTGCTGCGGGACACCGAGACGTGCCGGGGAGTCTCGCAGGGTTGTGGTGCTGATTCGGGTGTTTTGGGGCAGGAGAAGAGTCGCCGCCGGGAGATCCAGACTGTGAGGGTGGACGAGAAGCGGCCAAATCTCCGAAGAAGCCCCCGCGGCCCCAAAGCAGACGCGATGCAGCGGCGGAGGGTCGCGGCGAGAGCTCTGCGAACGGGGCGGTGCCGCCACCGGGGCCTCCCGGGAAGCGCGGCAGGAAGGGCAAGGCCGAGGTGCTGCTGCTGGAGCTGTCCCAGGCTCCGCAGCCCATCCGGGTGCAGGATGTGCTGGCGAGCAGCGAGGAGGGACACGGCCTGGAGACCACCCGAGGCGGGCGGCCCAAGAGGAGGGCAGCCAAAGTGTAAGTGAGGGTGGCAATGGGGGCCTGGGTTCACCTCTGGGAGAGCTGGGTGGCCTCACCTGGAGAAGAGAAGGCTCACCCCCTCTACCGGTATCACTTAGAGACCCTCGAAGTGCCTAAAGGGACTCCGGGAAAGCTGGAGAGGGATTTTGGACATGGGCCTGGAGGGATAGGACAAGGAGGAATGGCTTCCCACTGCCAGAGAGCAGGGATGGATGGGATACTGGGAAGAAATTCTTCCCTGTGAGAGTGGTGAGGCCCTGGCACAGTTTTCCCAGAGAAACTGTGGCTGCCCCATCCCTGGAAGTGTCCAAGGCCAGGTTGGATGGGCCTTGGAGCAACCTGGGCTAGTGGAAGGTGTCTCTGCCCATGGCAGGGGGTTGGAAGTGGATATGCTTTAAGGTTCTTTCCAACCCAAATGATCCCCTTAATGCATGATTCCATGACTTCTGCCTCCACTAAGGGGTCTTGTGTTTGCTGTAGGGCTTTGTCCCACGTTGGTGGGATGGGCAATTCTGCACAGAATGACCCTTTCCTGCTTTAAGGAACATGTTTGGATCCAGGAGCCCTGGATCCTGGGGCAGTGGGTGTCTGTGGCAGGGAGAGTTTCCTTGGTTCCTGACAAAGCAGGAGGAGGTTGTTGGGGGAGCTGGAGGGGCCCATGTGCTTGGGGCCTGTGGTGCAGCTGGAACAGATCTGTGCCCAGCCTACAGGCTGCAGTGAGTGTGTGCTTGGAGCGAGTGGGAGGCAGAGCTGGCCCAGACTGGCCCTGTGCCACCCTGTGCTCAGCTCTGGGCACTGCCCTGGCGTCCCAGGGCTCTGCTGTACCTTCAGGAGCTGGCGGAGGAGCTGATGTCTGTGTACCAGCCTCCTGCTCCCACCGAGGAGTCCCCGGAGCCCGAGCATGTCCAGAGGAAGCGCCGGAGGAAGAAGGAGGAGGACACAGACAGTGATGACAATGCGCGAGATGCCGACTTCGTGCCCTCGCAGGAGGTGCTGCAGGCGGAGGAGGAGGAGGAGGAAGAGGAGGAGGAGGGCAGCGACGTGATGCTCAGCGAGGCGTCGGAGCCAGAGCTGGAGGTGCCCCGAGGGCCCAGTGGGAGGACAACAGCCGCAGGGGTGAGGGCAGGGGCTCTACCTGGCCCTCCTCTCACCTGTGTCCCAGCACCAACAGCTCCGGGTGCCCAGGCTGTCCCACAGTATCCCCACTGCTGGGGCAAGACAAGACACAGATGGTACAGGGCCAGAGGCAGCTCCAGGCAGTGGGAATGGGAACAGAAACAGGTCCCCTGGGAGAGGGAGTAGAGCCTGGGCTCCTAGTGGGAGTTGGAGACGGGTCCTGGAGGGGTCCATGCCTCCTGGAAGTCCCTGCAGTGGGGCTCCATGTCTTTAACCCACCGTGGCATGGTGACAGTGGCTGGAGAGACCTCTGTCCTCAGGGGCTGTACCAGTACTCTTTGGGACAGGTGGGTCCCCCAGGGCTCAGGGGACATCTGGGGCCTGCTTTGAGTCTGCTCTTGTGCCCAGAGATCCAAGCCCTTGTGCCGAGGCCTCGCTCCCAATGGCTTTCACAACTCCATCATGGCCCCAGTGGAGAAAAGCTCCAGCCTCACCTGCAGCCTGTGAGTGGGGGCTTGGGGTGCTGGAGGGCTCAGGGGGCCATGAGTTGATCATGGTGCCCTGGTACTGTCACTGGCATGAGCCCAAAGGCAGAGAAGCTTTTGGAAATGTCAGTGTTCCACTGGGATGGGGCAGGACTGGGCCAGGGGGTGGAGGGAAGAGCAGGGGGTGTGCCACTGGGAGAGTGAGGGGAGGGGTTGCTGGCTGTTCCCTCGGGCGGGGCGATGGGGAGAGGGGGCTGCCCATGCCCTGGGCAGGGTGTGAGGGAAGGCAAGGCTGGCTGTACCATGGGGAAGATCAAGGGGATGGGGGACTGGCTGTGCCATGGGGAGAGTCAGGGGGAGGTGGGACTGGCTGTGCCGGGTACAGGGCAGTGGCTGATGCCTGGCACATGCTGCAGGCGGGAGCAGAAGCACTCACAGTGGGAGTTCCCCGACTGGATCCCAGTGGCACATGGGTGGACGTGTCTCTCTGACAGGTACCACTGGAGCGGGTGGGGAGGGAGTGGGGCTGGGGGTGAAGTGGGGAAGATCCCACCAGTGTCCAGAGGGATTGGGGGAAGCTGTGGTACCACACCTCTCTGTGTCTGTTGTGGGATTTGGGGGTCTGTTGGATTTGGCTGTGGAGCCGCAGGAGCTGCTGGAGTGGCCAGCAGCAGGGCCTGCTGGGCCACGTGGAGACTGGGACAGTACTGGAGCACAGAGCTTTGCTGGGGTAACTGGGTGAGGGGTGGGGGCAGGGAGATCTCTCACCTTCTGTCTGTGCAGTGAGGCTGCCCCGTACCTGCCAGCAGAGGAGAAGTCTCCTCGTTTCTCCATCCAGCGTGAGGGCCTTGAGGATGACGGTGCCTTGTACAGGATAAACAGGTATGTGACAGCATGTCCCTAGGCCCTGTGGGGCAGTGGGTGTCAGGGTGTCCCCAGGTCCTGTGGGGCAGTGGCTGTCCTGCCCAGGACTGGGAGTGATCCCCAGGGCCACATCCATGGGCCGGGCAGCTGGCCCGTGCTGCGCCCTGGGGTCCCAGCAGCCCCTGGCCCAGCTCCACAGCCCTCACCCCTCTTCCCCCGTCAGGTTCAGCTCTCTGCAGCCCCATCCAGAGCGCCTGGACATCTCCTTCTTTGTGGGTGGCCCAGTGTGGGCAATGGAGTGGTGCCCAACCCCAGAGGGCTCCACTGCCCCACAGTACGTGGCCGTGTCTTGCCACAGGAGCATGGAGGAGACACACAGCATGGCTGGGCTCCACACTGGCCCTGCACTCCTGCAGCTCTGGGGCCTGGGCACACTACAGCCAGAACAGGGGTGAGTGGCCGGGCCTGGGGAAGGGGCTAAGAGCTGCCCCGGGTTGAGTGGGTGGTGAGGCTCCAGAGCCACCAGCCATGGCCTGAACCCCATGGAGGCTGTTCTGGTGGCCAGCTATGCTGCTGGTATGCAATGGTGTCTGCTGGAGCTGGACACTAGCTGTTGTGTTCCTCACGTTCCTTGTGTGCCCGCAGTTCTCTTGACAAAGCTGGGCTGGCTTATGCCATTGCTGCCGATCACGGCTGCGTCTGGGACATGAAGTTCTGCCCCAGCGGTGCCTGGGAGCCGCCTGCCACGGCCCGGACGGTGAGTGCTGTCCTAAGCACTCACCTTGGATTCCCTGAGGGTTTTGAGGGGTGACCTGCGGGCTGAGCCCATCTGTCCTTCCCCAGCACCCACAGATGAGCCGGCTGGGCCTGCTGGCGGCTGCCTTCTCGGACGGCAGGGTGGTGGTGTATGCCCTGCCGCACCCTGGGGCCCTGCGCTGCGCCAAGACATCCCAGGTAAAAGGTAGGAAGAGCTGCGCTGCCGGGTAGGGGCATCCTGGCTGCCTTCCCACTGCGCTGGGGTGGGGCTGTGAGCCCTGGGACTGGAGCCCCTCTGCCCACAGGAGCCCACTGTGCTGGGGGACTGCTGACAGGACTGTGTCCCAGACTGGGAGTCGCATGGTGGGCCAGTGAGCCCACCTGACCCCTAGGATTAGGACCCTGCTGCCCCCAACCTGGTGTCTGGCACAGGGGCACAGTGTGGGGGTTCAAGGCCACGTTTTGGTGTCAGAGAACATCACAATGCTGTTTTGATTCAGTCTTGGGGACATTTCAGCAGCCTGGCTGGGACACGGCTCCCAGGCAGCCTCCCAAAGCTGGAGACTGGGAGGGGATCTCTGCAGTGTCACTGTGGCTCTAGCGGGGTGCAGGGTGTGGTGCAGTCATACAGCATGTCCCCAGCCATTCTCCACACCCCTGCTATACACTGGGAGCATGTTCTGCTGCCAGAACTGCTCCCTCCAGCCCAGCTGAGCCAAGTGCCAGGGCTGGACCAGGACCGCTGGGCCAGCTCGAGTTAATGATGCCTGTAATAGGTTGTGTCGAAGCTGAGCGGGATTGATGGCTGGTGCGTGCTGGCGGTGGGCGCTCAGCCGTGGCCGACAGCCTGCATGTCCACACTGATGGTGGGAAATGGGCTCCCAGTGCAGCTCCCAGCCTCCCCAGCACGTCTGCCGTGCCTGTGCTGGCTGCGGGTGGCTGGGCTGCTGCCGCAGCCCCCACGTGGCACCTTGTGGTGGGGGGGCCCCCCTGACTCCTGCCATCAGCCGGGGCCCATCACGTCAGCAGCTGCGGCTGCACGTACCATTGCTGTGCCTCACAGCCAGGCTGGAGCACTGGTTCCCAGCCACAGAATCAGTGCCAGGCTGCAGTGCCGAGCCCTGCTGGCAGCTCCCATATTGGCATGGCTGTACTGGCTGTCCCTGGAGCACCAGGGACCCACACCTGATGTTCTTTTCTGGCAGAGCTAAGGCTGGTCTCCGTGCCATGTCCTGGCTGTCACAGCCATGCCAGGGAAAATGCATGGCTCCTCCATGCCTCCACCCTCAGCTGCCACACTCTAGGCTGTGATGTGCCTGTCTGCTGCTCAAAGTGCCATAGAACAGCCCCACGCTAGGGGACAGGGGGACCACAGGCCTGAGGGATGTGGGACAACATCCCCACAGCACTCGTGTCAGATGTTGCTGATGGGGGGGATTCTTTGACAGATGCAGCTGGTGTTTGGGGGTCCCGTGGGCACCTCACCCTGAGCCATTGGGTGCAGGGTCTCTGCAACCTGCCTTCTCCAGGAATGCTGCCTGTTTGCTTCAGCCCCACCACCCCGTGGAGCAGATGCCCTGCATAGCCACTTCTTCCCTTCCTGGGATGGTCACAGTCACCTGTGTGTCACCACATCCCCTTGACTTAGGTGGCAGTCACGGTGGGGCAGAGACATGTGAGCCCTGCTTCACCTTTGCCTGCAGTGCTTTTCAGTGGGCTGCTTCCTCCAGCACAGGCAGGCATAGGCCTGGCTGGTGTCCTGCCACTGCTGGCTCTTGAGTTTGGTACTCCATGTGTTCTGTGCTGGGGACACTGCTCCTGACGGGTAGCAGGACAAGAACCAGGAGCCCTAGGCAGGGCCATGGGGAGCTGCCGTTCAGGCTCCAGGCAGGGAGCTCCCAGGAAAGCTGGTGCCTGCCCTGACCCCACTCTGCTCTCTTCTAGATGGGCCCCTCCACAAGCACCTTATCTGCAAGGTCAGTGTCCCCCATCATGGTGGTCCCTGTCGGGGCCGGCACCCAGCAGGCACCCTGGCTGGTGCAGGTGGGAGAGCTGGTGGGAGCCGGGGCACCTGCGGAGCGTTGGAGGGGCAGAGCAGAGCTGTGCTGCCGCCCTGCACGTCCCAGCTCTCAGGGCACAGATGGCACCAGCACAAGTCTGTGACCCAGGGCTGTCCCTTGGCCCCCAGGTGCAGTGCATTGCCACGCTCCACGTGGGCTCCATCCAGGCAGGGAACGCATCTGAGTGCGGGCAGTGCTTCAGCCTCTCCTGGATGCCCTCCAAGCCCCACCATCACTTGGCAGCGGGGTTTTATGATGGTGAGTTTCCTCCTATTCCCCATGACAGTACTCAGAGAGCAGCCCTCACCCTGGCAGAGACACTGAAGCTTTGTGCTCCCTCATCCTCGGCTAGGGCAGGGAACGGGAGCCTGCAGGTGAGGGATGGGAGGAGCAGCAGCCACCTGTGGGCACTGTGCTGGAACCTCTGCCCATCCTTGGGGTGGGGGAAGGCTTCTCTGGGCTGGCCATCGGCACCTTCACATATCTGTTTGCTCCAGAATGTGGCTCTGACCTAATCCACATCTGTTCAACTTGCCTGGATGGAATTTTCTGCCGGGCTTTCAGTGATCCGCAGCTCTGTGCTATCCTGCCAGGTCCTGCTGCCATCCTGTCCTCCTCTGAGCCCCAGCCCCAGGTCCTGCCTGGCCGCTGTGTTCCACAGCTCCCACAGCCCTACCCGTGCTGCTGCCAGGTCCTGTTACCATCATGTCCTGCTTGGAGCCCTAGCTCCAACCTCGCTGCCGTATCCCACAGTGTTGCCTGTGCCGCTGCCCATTCCACGCTGCAGCACCTGTGCCATCAGCAGCACCTCAGGGACACTGATCTCTCCACAGGCACTGTGGCTGTCTGGAACCTGCTCACCAAGTCTCTGCTACAGTGTGTGCACCAGCCTGACACCTCCCTCAAGCTCTACCCTTTCCAGTGCTTTCTAGCCCATGACCACGTGGTCCGGAGCATCGAGTGGTGCAAGGCCGACAGGTGAGGGCAGGAGTGGGCACAGGTGCTGCTGGGAGAAGGGCCTCATCCTGCAGGAGGGCCTCCTTTGCCAAGGGGGGTTTGGGAGGCCATGGTGCCGATGGCATTTGGCCCTCTGCAGCACTGGAGGGATTGGGCTGGGCTTTGTGTGGTCAGGGTGGTTGAGCCACTGTAGGACCACCACCACCGGGACCTTGGACCAGGACAGGCCATGGTTCTGCTTTGGGCTCTCAGTGCTACCTTTCTTCTGATTCTCAGCAACTTCCTGGTCACAGCAGGCAGTGACCGTAAGATCAAGTTCTGGGACCTGCGACGGCTCTATGAGCCCATCAACAGCATCAAGCGGTTCCTGAGCACTGAGGTGGCCTGGCTGCTGCCCTACAATGGCATCACCGTGGCCCAGGACAACTGCTATGCCTCGTGAGTGCCAGGGTCCAGGCCCCCAGTGGCCACTCTGGCGTCTCTCTTCCTGGTATTGTCCAGCTGTGCTATGGCAAGGGCAGGTTCTGCTCATGCTGGGTCACAACACAGCAGCACAGCGTGATGTCCCCTCTCCCGTGCCATCGTGGGGCACAAGCAGGGTGGGCCAGGGGTCAGCCAGCCCCTGGGCAGGGCAGCAGGAGTCCTGCTGAAGGGGTTTGGGGTCTTGGTGAGTTCTCAGTTTCCAGGAGCTGTGCTGAGGTGCCCTGTTACCCTGTGACATGATGCTAGAGTGAGGATGGCCCCCTCTCCACCTGGGAGAGAGGCTGTGCCTGGCTCTTGCAATCCCAGTGGCAGCACAGAGCTCCATCCTTAACCCATCCCTTCTGCCACAGGTACGGACTCTGCGGGATCCACTACATCGATGCTGGGTACCTGGGCTTTAAGGCCTATTTTGTGGCACCTCGCAAGGGCACTGTGTGGGTAAGGGCTGGTGTGAGGCTGTTCTATCCTGGGAGCCGAGTCAGTGCCAGCTGGGGCCTGGGGCTTGCAGGGAGGAGTGATACTACCCAGCTGGGGGTGGTGGGGACCTCGTGCCCTCCAGCCCTCTCTCCTTGCAGAGCATCTCTGGCTCGGACTGGCTGAACACGGTGGCTGCGGGTGACATCACCGGCGAGCTTGTGGCAGCGGTGCTGCCTGACCTGGCCATCAACCCCCTCAACATCAAGCGCTCCTTAGATCGCAGATTTGTAAGAGACTGTTGTGATTTGGGGTGGGAGGAGGCCTGGCCCAGCACATGGAGGGCCAGGCAGGGAAGAGGCATGAAAAGAGTATCCTGGGCCCCCCACCCTACGGATCCCTGGTGGTCCTCATCTGCAGAGGAGCAGGGGAACAACTGCCCTGCCCTGCCCTGAGGCCCCTCTCACCCACAGCCAGTGTACAAAGCTGACCTGCTGCCCTGCAGCCCTGCTGGGCCCGAGGGCACTCAGCAGGCACTGCCCAGGACCCGGTGCTACAGCGAGATCGTGGCTGGGAGCTACATCCGATTCCAGGACACAGACCTGGTAGGAGAGGGCAGGGTGCAACTGGTGGTCCAGCCCACAAGCAGGGCCTGTGGGGCTGTGGCTGGGCAGTGGGGGTAGCAAGGCCAGGAGATGCTGCTGGGGCATTGGGGCAGCCCCTCATCTCTGTCAGAGCCAGCATCATGGTGCCTGCGGTGCTCTTGCTCTGGGCCTGCAGCCCAAAGTGTTGCTGCCACTTTCCAGCGCAGCTTCCAGAACTTCTCGAGCCGGGAGCCCATGCGCAGGATGCACATGCAGGAGGTGAAGGCAGAGCTGAGCCTCGACCGCCTGCAGCTGGAGGCCCTGCACAAGGTGAGGGGGAGAGGCCCAACCTCAGCCCTACATGCAGGTGGCTCTGCTGTAGGGGCCAAGGTCCTGGTGCCTCAGCCCTCTCCCTCCCAAACCCCTCTCTTCCCACAGGTGCGCTTCAGCCCCAACCTGGACTCGCAGGGCTGGCTGGTGTCAGGTGGGCAGGCAGGCATCGTGCGGGCGCACTGCCTGGCAGGGCTGGCCTCCGGCGTGGGCCACCAACTGCTCCTGGGGTGCCGGTCCCGCTTCACTTCCCTCTACGGGGATGTGCCCAGCCCCAGCCCCACCGAGCGCTCCCCACTGCCAGTGGAGTAGCAGGGTCTGTCCCTCAAGCTGCTGCTGTGCACTCACCCTGGGCAGAGCCTGGGGCCAGCTGTGCTGGCAGGGGACTGTAGCCCCTCCTGGTGCTGGTTTCCTGGCAGGCCACTGCTGTGGGAGGGATGGCTACTCATGGCCGTCCCCTGGGATGCTCCGGACACTTGTCCTCTGGACCGAGAAGGATCTGTCTGCACTGTTTGGCCTGAGCTGGGCGGGGGTGGCAGGACTGGTGCATGTACTGGGGTTGAGCTGTGGGCTGACCCTGCAGAAGCACCCATAATCCCCACTGGTGTGGGGCTGTGCTTGCGCTCACCTCCGGCCCCACTGCACTCTGAGGGGCAGGGAGGGGGCTGGGAACTGTGGAGTCGCTCACATTGAGCCTGTGTTCAGCTGTGCAGTAAATGTGGTTGGTTTTGTACAGCTGTGGTGGCGACCATGGCTGTGAGGGCCCAGCCCTGACCCCACCATCCCCCTTGCCGCGCCCCTCTGGCTCCTGCGCTGCTGCTGCTTCTCTAACACATTTATTGGCAGTGCTGACACTGCTGCTGGCACAGGCAGGCAGATGGACACTGGTGGCACAGACACAATTCAGCGAGGGGG
Organism: Anabacerthia variegaticeps; assembly: GCA_035583185.1. Lineage (NCBI taxonomy): Eukaryota > Metazoa > Chordata > Aves > Passeriformes > Furnariidae > Anabacerthia > Anabacerthia variegaticeps. The sequence goes on along the minus strand of JAWWEW010000017.1, from coordinate 115,494 downwards.
ATGGATCAGGCCCAGGCACAGCAGCCAGGGCAGTGGCACAGGGGGCTGAGCTCTGGGCTCTGACTGCACCAGCCCCCTGCACCCCGGGGGTTGCAGCAGCTCCCCTGGCCCCCCCACTCTGAGCCTGGGCAGCAGCAAAGGGGTGTTGGGGATGTAAGAGCATCTGGGGCTAGGTCTGGGTCTAGGGGCCCCTACTGGGGACATTCCTTCTTGCCAGGACAGCAGGGTGCCATGGGGGAGGGTGGTGGGACAGGATCCTGCCCCCGTTAGAGACTGTGGCACAGCAGGGAGTGTAGGATCCCAGGGAGCCCCTGTGCTGCGGCAGCCAGGCCACGTGTCCATCCTGCCCAGGACTGCACACCATGGGCACTGCCCCGGCTCTGCAGCAGGGGGGTGCGTACAGCGGGGAGCAGGACCCTGAGCGCTGGCCTGCTCCGGGGCACGGGAGCCCAGGGCCAGGCCCGGCCCAGTGCAGTAGCATGGAGGGCTCTCAGGCTTTGGGGTCCTGGCAGTGGGGACAGGCTGCCATCTCCTCCCGGTGCTGCTCCACCTGCACCGTGCACGAGGCAAAGCCGAACCTGCTCTGGAGCTGTGCAGTGACCTCCCACAGCACCATCTCTGGGTCGGCACCGGCCTCTGGGGGCAGAACAGGGCCTCAGCCCCCACGTGGGCAGCGGGACCCCCCCGCCGTACCCTGCACAGGTCACTCACCCACAGCCACGTGTACCGAAACAGCAGGGTGGCTCGGTGTCAGTGCCCAGAGGTGCAGGTTGTGGACACCCTGCACCCCGCTGGTCCGCAGCAGCACCTCCTTCACCGCATCAAACTCGAGGCCCCGTGGTGTCCCTGCCAGCACCACCTGGTCATGGGGGGCCACCCTTGGCCCCCAGCCACAGCCCCCACTTTGGTCAGGGATCCTGATAGGAGCTGCTGGGGCTGGGGGTTTCCCAGGGGCACCAGGCTGGGCACGGTGGCACCGGGGTGAGACAGCCTCACCATGGGGCCACGTACCTGGAGTGGAGGGGCTGGGGATGCTTGGGGGGCAGGGGCAGGACTGGGGGGAGCAGAGAAAGTAAGCTGCCTCGTGGGCAAAGTGCTGTCACAGCTGCAGCTTTGGGAGCTCCTGTACCCCCCTGCATCCATGGTCTTGCACCCCTCACCCACCACTCACCTTCCATGAGGACCCTGAAGACATCCCTGAGGATGGTAAAGGTGGAACCAAGAACGAAGACCGAGAAGAAGAGGGTGCTGATGGGGTCTGCGATCTTGCACTGGGGCTGCAGAGAGTGAGGTCTCTATGAGGCTGGGGTACGGACCTGAGCTGGGCCCCTGGGGTTGGTGCCAGGGCCCCCATGGCGCCCTGCATGGGGTGGGGGTGTTGCTCCTGTACACAGCACGGGCAGTCCAGCCCAGGCACCTTGAAATAGATGATGGTGGCAGCCACAAGGACGCCGACGCTCTGCAGCAGATCACCCACCACGTGGACAAAGGCCGCCCTTACGCTGGTGCTGCCAGGCAGGGGGGCATGGCCAGGCTGGTGTCCCACAGAGCTCTCCAGCTGCTCATAGCCCACTGTGCCATGGCCATGGCCGGCGGGGGACTGGTGCAGGATGTAGGCCATGCTGGGGAGAGCAGAGCTAGCTCAGTTGGCAGGGCACGGGGACCCTGCCACCTTGCCTTGCCCTGAACGGGCAAAGTGGGCACAGGCAGGCACACCTGGGTCCCAGGGTGGTGGAGGGGAGTGTGGCTGGAGGCACAGCAGGTCCAGGGCAGCTGTGGCATCAGGAGATGTGTGGGACTGGGCAGGGATTCCAGCCGGGGCTTTGCCAGGGCTAGGAGGTGCTGCTTGTGGGGCTAGGGGATGTGGAACATGGGGATGTAAGCACATGGACTGGAAGCCACAAGCATATGAGAAGCAGGGAAGAGTGGGAGACTGCTTGGAAACACAAGGCTGGTGCACAGGGACAGGTGCCCCGGAGGTCTTGGGGTGCCAGGGACACATGGGGCAGAGCTCAGGCTGAAGGTGCACAGAGGCTATGGGCATGCAGCCCCACATGGGACATACACCAGGTTGACGCCGACGGCACAGGCAGACGTGACCAGCATGGCTCGTGCCTCAATCTCGTAGTCGTTGCTGATGATGCGGGCAGCCGCCAGGTAGACAAGGGCCGCAGTCACGACCCAGATGGAGAGGACAGAGGCCAGCGCACCAAGTGTTTCTGTGAGACAGGAGCTGTAAGTGCCCACCTGGCCGTGGGGGTGCAATAGAGCCATTGGGGCTCAGTAGGGGCCATGCCCCTCAGCTCACCTGAGCGGTGCCAGCCAAAGGTCATGGTCTTGGTGGGTGGGCGGGTGGAGACCCAGAGGGAGAAAAGACTGACGGACATGCTGCCCACATCCGTCAGCAGGTGGGCTGCGTCCGTCATGATGGCCAGGCTGTGTGCCAGGTACCCGCCTGTGGGCACAGAGCAGCTGGCACCCCACGCCCTGCTGGCAGCCCCCTACCTAGCCCTAGCCCCAGCCCCCCTTACCTATCACCTCCCCGACCATGAAGAGGCAGCAGACGGCGCAGGCAACTCTCAGCTGCTGGCTGGGGAGCCTGCCCCGCCCAGGGCTGGGAGCCGGGGGGCTGCAGCGGCAGTGGGGAGCTAGAGCAGGGGGAGCCGCCGGTGCCGGGTGGTCCTGGGAGCCTGTGAACAGACTGGGGGCAGGGGTCCCTGCTGGCCACACCGGTTGCAGTGCCCCTGGCGGGCACCCCCGGGAGTCCCACTACCGCCTAGGTGTCTGCAGCCAGGCAGCCGGCAGGGCACCGGTCGAGCCCTCCGGCAAGGACGGGCAGCCACGGGACCGGCGGCGGCAGCAGGAAGAGACAGCACGGGGCTCCTGCCGAGACCGGAGCCGCGGGGCAGTACGGGTGCCCACGGGGAGGTACCGGTGGGATCGAGGTATTGCGCCTGGGGCCGGGCTGTGGGACGGGGCACCGGTGCCCAGACGTGAGCCGTGGAAAGGGGAGGCGGGGGCCAGGGTGCTGGTGCGTGGGGCAGCAGTGCGGGAGCGGGGACGGACAGCGCGCCGGAGTGGGAGGGGTGATGGAGAGACGGTACCGGTGTGGGCGGGTGATGGATGAACGGTACGGGTGTGCGTGGGTGATGTTTGGGCGACGGCAGCTGCCGGACGGACACCCGAGGGGGGAGCGGGGCTGGCGCACGGGAGGGGCTGGCTGTGGGTGCCGGTGTCGGGGTGAGGGTGCCAGTGACGGACGGTCAGGGCTGGCGCGGGGGCTGCGATGCTGCCAGTGACCGTGTCGGGTGGATGAAGACGTGGGAGCGGGCGGGAAGGGACGTGCCGGGGGTGCCAGTGTCGGGGGAGTTGGAGCCGTGGGCTTGCGGGTGCCAGGGGAGCTGGGGGCGATAGAGATGCCAGCGGTGATGGGGGAGCCGGTGCCGTCAGTGCGGGTGCTGGGGGACCCAGGGTTGCAAATGCGGGGAATGATGGAGGTGGCGGTGCGAAGAATTGCCGGAGACGCTGGGAAGTGATGGGGTGCCAGGGGTGGCAGTGCCGGGGCAATGGGGGTGCCGATGATGGGGATGTCGGGGCGCTGAAGTGCCGGTGGTGACTGGAGTGCCGGTGGTGATTGGTGTGCCGGACGTGCCGGAGCAATGGGGGTGCCAATGATGAGGGTGCCGGCGATGGAGGTGCTGATGCCGGGGGTACCGAAGGCACCGGTGATGGAATGATGGTGGTGAGGATGCCGGAGGTGCCGGTGGTGGGGGTGATGGGGTGCCGGGGTGATGCGTGCCGATGATGGGGGTACCGGAGGTGCCGGGGCGATGGGTGCCGGTGCTGGCGGTACCTCTTGAGGCGCAGGCTGCCGTCGGGGTGGCCGCCCCGCGGGCTGACCAGGCGGGCGGTCTCGGTGCCGGGTGGGGGCTCCATCCCAGGGGCGAGCAGTACCGCGGACACCGGGCACAGGCAGGGACACCGGGCGCGGACACGGACACCAGGCACCGGCACCGGCACCGGCGGGCCCCGCCCCCCGCGCGGCTCCGCCCCAGCCCTGCCGGGCCCGCCCCAGGCCGGGGGGCGGCGGGGGCGTCCCGGCCGTGGGTGCCGCCGCTCCCAGCACCGGGGAAGGGGCGGCCGGGGCGGGCTGCGGGGGGGTTCTCGGGTCTAGTGGATGTGTAGGCACATCGATGCGCTGGGATATGTGGGAGCTGTGTGTAAGGGGGGCTGCTTTCAGCGGGCCTGTCTGGGAGCAGGGCTCGGTCTCACCCCTGTCTCTGGGCAAGTGGTGACACAACTGATCCTGGGAATCGTCTGAGCACGGGAAGGGCAGGAAGGGCCCTGTGTGTCTGACCACTCCATCACCTTCCGCACTGAAATGCCGGACCCAGTGCACGAGGAGAGTGCAGCGAACAGCGTCTGCCCAGGCTTCAGGAAGACTTTTGACGCTGCATCCCATGGGATCCTCCGAGAGAAGCTGTGGGAGCGTGAGCTGGAGGAGCCGGGAGGAGCATTGAACGCGGGCTGCACGGCCGAGACCAGAACGGAGTGGTCAGTGGTCGGTAGTGCCCAGTGTACTCCGGGGTCGGTCCTGGGTCCAGCCCTGTCTGACGCGGTCAGTAGGGACCTGGGGCCGGGCAGAGCACCCTGAGCACGGTGACGGGTCGTTCTGCTCTGTAGTGCGGAGGGACTGGAACGAGCTGGAGAGAGCGGGGGCAAGAGCGTGGGCAGGGTCAGCAGGCGCCAGGGCCCGACCCTGCCCTGGAAGGAACAAGCCCAGGACGGGCCGGGGGCGCACGGCTGGGAAGCAGCTCCGCAGAAAAGGCCCGGGGAGTCCTGGTGGACCCCGAACTGACCATGAACCAGTAATACGCCTTTGCTGCGAAGGCGGCGAGGGGCGTCCCGGGCTGCGCCAGGCAAAGCATTGCCAGAGACGCGGGCACGGCCCGGGCCCCCCGGGCCCCCTGGCGCAGGGGGTCGCGGCTGCCCGGGGCGGGGATGGGGTTCAGCCCGTGGATGGGGATGGGGGTCCAGCCTGGGGCAGGGCGGGTATGGGGTCCAGCCCGTGGATGGGGATGGGGGTCCAACCCGGGGCGTGGATGGGAGTCCAGCCCGTGGATGGGGATGGGGGTCCAGCCCGGGGCTGTGGGCGGGGCCAGGCCCGGGGGGCGGGGCGGGGGCGGGGCCGTGCCCGCGGTGCC
>JAWWEW010000017.1:60155-109199 GCA_035583185.1 Anabacerthia variegaticeps | reverse complement strand
GCGCCGTGCGGGTGCTGGGGGTACAGCGTGGTGCTGAGCAGTGCTGGTGCTGGGGGGACAGCGTGGTGCTGAGCAGTGCTGGTGGTACAGCGTGGTGCTGAGCAGTGCTGGTGCTGGGGGTACAGCGTGGTGCTGAGCAGTGCTGGTGCTGGGGATACAGCGTGGTGCTGAGCAGTGCTGGTGCTGGTGGTACAGCGTGGTGCTGAGCAGTGCTGGTGTTCAGGGGTACAGCGTGGTGCTGAGCAGTGCTGATGCTGGGGGGTCCGGTGCAGAACTGGGCATTGATGGTGCTTGAGGGTCCGTGCAGCCTTGGTAGTTGTGGTGCCCAGGGCTCTGGCACAGTGCTCAGGGACCCAGCATGGCACTGAACAATGCTGGTGCCTGCAGGTGCTGGACGAGGGGCAGCAGGCGCTGGCAGCCCGCAGCGACTACAACTTTGACCACCCTGATGCCTTTGACTTCGAGCTGCTCATCAGTGTCCTGCGCAAGCTCAAGAAGGGCAAGAGCGTGAAGGTGCCGGTGTACGACTTCACCACACACAGCCGGCGCCGCGAGTGGGTGGGTGCCACGGGGCCGGGCTGGACCTGAAGGTCAGAGCCTGGGAACGGGGGGCACTGCTGGGGGCTGGGAGGATGAAGGGCAGGAGGGACTGGGGATCATCAGTTGTGGAGGGCTCATTCTAGGCTCATATTGGGGGCATAGAGGCAGCAGGAGCATGGGAATGGGTCTCGGCCAGCACAGAATTCAGGTTGAGGCTCAGTGTGGAGGGAGGACGGGGGCTGGAGGGAAGGCATTGGGCAGAGGTTTGGGGTCTGGAGCCAAGCTCAGAGTCCGTGCTGGGCTGGAGTATGGTGTGCAGGCATGAGCGAGGACCCTGAGAGGTTGGATGGTGCAGGATGATTATGGGAGCTCTACCACAGTGGTGAGAGTGTGGGGGCATCGGGGCACTGTCTGTGCTGGTGCTGCCACGGCGTGCGAGAGGGGCAGGACGAGCACGGCTCCTATCTGCCCACAGAAAACAGTGTATGGAGCCAACGTCATCGTGTTCGAAGGAATCCTGGCCTTCGCCAACAAGGAGCTGCTCAAGGTATTGCTGCCTGAGGCAGCCACTGGCCCAGCTCCTTGCTGGCCCAGAGGGGACCTGTGGAAATGGGACGGGTGCTGGTCTTGGGTGCCACTGCAGCAGTGGGAGCTGTGGAGGGAGAGGTCACCACGCTCACTGGCAGAGCACCCCGTGTCAGAGGTCCCGGGGAGGTCACACTGGGTACCATCCTTGGGCGGCTGAAGGGAGTGAGTGAGGCAGGTGTGACCGGGGTTGCATAGGGGGTGCTCACCCCTCCCAGTTTTCCAGCTCCTGGACATGAAAGTGTTTGTGGACACGGACTCTGACATCCGGCTGGTGCGGCGGCTGCAGCGCGACATCATGGAGCGCGGGCGCGATGTCGCGGGGGTCATCAAACAGTACAACAAGTTTGTGAAGCCGGCCTTCGAGCAGTACATTGAGCCCACTGTGCAGGTGGCCGACATCGTGGTGCCCAGGGGTGAGGCTAGAGCTGACCCTGCCATTGGGAATGGGTATCTTGGAGCTGGAGTAGGTCAGCATCTACCCCATGTGGCTTCTCTGCTCCCCCCTCAGGTGGGGAAAACTTTGTGGCACTGGACCTCATCGTGCAGCACGTGCACAGTCAGCTGGAGAAGGTGAGCCAGGGATGAGGAGCAGGAGAGTCCTGCATACAGAGGGCAGGATGTGGCTGTGCACAGCCCTGTGCTCCTGGAGCACCCAGGGGGGCTCGGTGTGACCTCCCTTCAGAAGGCCTCAGGGCAGCAGAGCTGAGGCATGTGCTGGGGAGGAGGGTGGGAGCTGGCTGTGCTGCCTACGGTGGCTGTGCTGGCCCGTGAGTGACTGACTGGATGTCCTTCTGTCCCTCTGTGCCGTGGCGATGACCATTCCACTGCCCAGCGTGAGATCACGGTCAGGTACGTGGGACTTGCCAATGCAGAGGGGGCAGTTCTGGGCTGGGGTGGGAGGTTGCTGGCACCTACTGGATCCTGAGTCCTGCTGCCTCCCTGTCCCCACTGGCAGACCTTTGCTGAGGTGCCCGAGTGTAGCTGCTCCTCCCCAATGCTGCAGTGACTGCTCTCAGCTCTCTGGAGCTTGTCTGTCCACAGCTGCAGGCTCTGCATGACCCATTCCACACCGCACCTCATGCATGTGGCCATCCCTCCTCCCTGCTCCCATCCCTGTTTGGAGCAGGGCTCCTGCCTCGGGTGCTGGGTTATCATGGGCTGATCACTTTGGCAAGAGAAGAGCCCTGCATGCTCCATGTTCTCTGGGAGTTCATGTCCCCTCTCAGTTGTTCAGCCCTTGTCCCTTGGCACAGCTGGTCCCAGGGTGCATGGGATGGTCCTGCGGCTGCACAGCTGCTGCTTCTGGTGCTGGCTGAGGCCAGTGCTGTGGAGACTGCAGCAGTGGGGTGTGCAGTCTGGGAGATTTGCCCTTGTCTTTCTCTCTGCTACTTGGTACCAGACATGGGTCATTCCTCAGGATCCAAGCAGGAACACCAAATGCTTCCTGGTGACCAGCCTGTGTAGGGAGGTCTGCTGGAGCCTTCCTTCAGCAGGGCTGTGTCCCTCCAAGGGCCCAGCATGGTGGCTCTGCTTGCACTGTCCAGCTCTGACCCCCTTCCTCTCCACAGGGCAGCCCTGGCCTCTGCCCACCAAGGGCAGCCGCTGCCGAAGACGCTGAGCGTCCTGGAGAGCACGCCACAAGTGCGGGGCATGCACACCATCATCAGGTATGTCTCTGTCTCTTCTCCAGGTTGTTCGGTGGGGTCACGCCATAAGGCCTCAGGAGAGTTTTCCCCCACTCTGACCATTGGGAGTCAGTCGAGGATGTTGGCTAGAGCAGAACAGCTGAATGGAGCTGGCCCCAGTCCACAGGCACTTTTCTCGTGTCAAGACCTCGGCACATCTGCCCTAGGTGATACCTGAGCCAAGGACTGGCTTTTTCCTACAATGGGAGGGGACTGTTTTGCTTTTTCTCACTGGAGCACAGGCTGGTGGTGCCTCCGGCCTCTCTCCCAGGGCAGCTGGGTTTAGAGCCAGCTTAGAGAAGGGACCTGGGCTGCTGCTTCCATGATTTTGCCACTCCCTTGATCTTTTCATTCCATCTCTGGTGCCTCTTTTGTCCAGGTGACAGTAGCTTTAGTGCAGGGTCAAGGGCTGAGTCCCCTGGAACAACTGAGGGATTCTTTATTGGGGCTGCAGAACCTGGAAGTCCCTGCGTGTGTTTTTGCACAGCAGAGAAGGAATGCTGAGCTCAGTCAGGTCCTCCTGTGCCTGTGCACGCTATGTCTGCCACGGTACCTGTATGTCCTTATCAGAGGTCTGGAGGAGATCAAGTGTGCCTTTGTAAGTTCACAGATGAGACCAAATTGGGCAGGAGTGTGGATCTGCTGGAGGTCAGGAAGGCTCTGCAGAGGAATTTGGACAGGCTGGATTTAGTGGGCCAAGGCTAGTGGTGTAAGGGTCAACAAGGCCAAGTGCCAGGTCACTACAACCCCATGGAATGCTCCAGACTGGGGCAGAATGGCTGGAAAGTTGGAAAAGGCCCTGCAGGTGCTGGTGACAGCAGCTAGGTGGGCAGGAGGCCAGTGGGCCCTGGGCTGTGCCCTGGTATGTCACAGCCCCAGGGCAGTGCCCATCCCTGTGCTGGCACTGCTGAGGCCCCTCCAGTGCTGGGGCAGGTCTGGGCCCCTCAGACAAGAGACATTGAGGGGCTGGAGCGTGTGCAGGGAAGGGAATGGAGCTGGGGAAGGGGCTGGAGCAGCAGGAGCGGCTGAGGGAGCTGCGGGGGCTCAGCCTGGAGAAAAGCAGGCTCAGGGGGCACCTTCTCACTCTCTCCAACTCTCTGACAGGAGAGTGGAGCCAGGGAGGGGTCAGGCTCTGCTCCCAGGGAACAGGGAGAGGACAAGTGGGAACAGCCCCAGGTTGTGCCAGGGGAGGTTTAGGTTGGGTATTAAGGAACATTTCTTCACAGAACGGGCTGTCCAGCCCTGGCACAGCTGCTCAGGGCAGGGGTGGAGTCCCCATTGCTGGGGGGATTTCAAAGCCATGTGGATGTGGCACGTAGGGACATAGATCAGTTGTGGCCTTGGCAGTGCTAGGGAGTCGTTTGGTCTCAGTGGTCTCAGAGGGTTTTTCCAACCCAAATAGTTCATGCCTTTGTGATTCTTATGACCACATACAGGCTAGGCACCTCCTTATACATTCTCCTCCCTGCTCCTCCCTCCTGAGGAAGCACTTGCTCTGAGGCGGGTCATGGCAGTAGAACAGGTGATGTGGCACTGTAGGTGTGCCAGGCACAGCCCTGTGCAAGGGCCCACATCCTTCCCCCAGGCTGTGCCTCTGCCTTGTGCTACAAGTGCCTGATGACCTTAATCCGCTGAGGCTCAGGGCTATGCTGAGCTGCTGAGCTGGGGTTGGGCTGTTCCTGGTGCTGGCCTTGAGTTCCTGTGCAGATGCCATGTGGGAGTGGGGCTGAGGGTGATGGGCTGAGCCCCTTCCAGATGGTAAATAAGAAAGGCTGTGTTTCAGAGGGACTTTGACTCAGCCTGTCAACTGCCCTCTCACATCCTGCCAGGTCTGGGACAGTGCTGTTCCCGAATTCCTGAGCCAAGGAGTTCTGCTGGGAGTGGTGCCTGTGTTTGGGGACAGGGAGACAGCTCATGTTTCTGGTGGGACTTGTCAGCAGTTGTAGACTTCTGTACGACTTGTGTGCGGTGTAGGGCTGTGGCTGGTCCTCACGTGGGGGGATCCTCTGCTCCCCAGACACTACTAGTACCTGCTGCCCTCCTCCCAGTCTCCTAGAGAGCTCCAGGCTGGCAGGCATCAAACACACTTGTTGCCACACTTCCTGCACTTCCACACACAAGGTTGCCATGTCTTGTCAGATCTCTCTCATATGTATGCATCGAATCACACAGTGGTTTGGGTGGAAGAGACCTCTAAGGGCCACCTAGTCCAGCCCCTGCCACGGGCAGGGAACCTTCCACTAGACCAGGTTCCAGCTGCTACGGTGCCACTGGCCCCACTCACAGTGGCAGTGCTCGTGGAGTGCTGATGCTCCCACAAGCACAGCCTTTCCAAGCTCTTTGGCATGCCAGACCTGGCTCCTGGATCACTGCAGAGCTGTGAGCCAGCATTCCCCTGCCTCCTTTTCCCATCCTGCCTTTTGCAGCACAGCTTCCTGGGACACAGCTGATTGATCCTGGCATGCCAGGCCACTGCCAGCCAGCGCTGTTCCCTGTTGCTCCACACTGGAGGCTACTCACGCTCCACCCATCTCTCTCCTGGGAGGGTGTTGGTGGCAGCAAATGAGCATCGTCACAGCAGATCCAGGCTGGCATCCTGGGAGAAGTGCTTTCCAGAGTGATTTTCTGTTGTGGGGAGGCAGAAACTGAAAATGACCCCTAGAATAGCTGCATGGTTTGAGTCATGGGGCTGAGGATGAATGGGGTGATGAGGAAGGATGCAGTGACAGGACAAGGGGGAATGGCTTCCCTCTGCCAAAGGGCAGGTTAGATGGAATACTAGGAAGAGATTCTTCCCTGTGAAAGTGATGAGGCCCTGGGACAGGTTGCCTAGAGGAGCTGAGGCTGCCCCATCCCTGGAAGTGTTCAAGGCCAGCTTGGATGGGGCTTGGAGCCACCTGGTCTAGTGGAAGGTCTCCATGCCCATGGGACAAGATGACTTTTAAGATCCCTCCCAACCTAAACCATTCTGGGGTTCTGTAAGCCACCCATGCCCAGGTTTCCCAGTGCCTGGCTGTGCCAGCTGGCTCTTGGTGGCAGACAGTTCTCTTTGTGAGTGGAGCCAATACCATATTCAGGTTCCAGGCAGATGCTCCTGGTCCCTCTAGGCCATCCAGTGCCCTTCTGCCATCTCCTGAGCATGCTGGGGAAGGCTGAGGTCCTCAGAAGCACCAGCTGTGGTTTTGCCATGTCCAACTACAGGCTCCCCGTGTGCTGCAGTATGCCAGAGTTCATGTGCCTCCTCCACAGATGGGAGCAGTGTGTGTGCTCAGTGGGTGAGTGGACTGGTGTGGGGACAGTGGTGTCCCCTTTGGGAGTGCTCTGCCAGCTGAGGAGGTGGAATGGTGGCACTGGTGGAGTGATTCTGGAGTGTACCCTGCTGCTGGAAGTGTCTGGCTGCCCTTCCTCGCACACTCCTTTTCCCTGTGTTGCTGAAGCTGCTTGTGCCCTGGATGAGAAGTTTCATGTTGTCTGTGCCTTTGCAGACAAAGGGGCACAGCAGGGATGAGAGTGCCTCTGCAGGAGGACCATGTGTCCTGTCCCACGCAGCCAGGAGCCTGTGCAGCCAGTGTGGGGCTCAGCAGGGGCAGCTGGCTGGGTCAGGACAGGTTGCTATGGAGGCAGAGTGGCTGCCGGGCTCGTGCTGCTCACAAGCTGCCGTGGGTGTGTGTGGGTGCAGCCCACCCATGAGCTGACAGACCATGCTGGGAGCCATAAGCAGAGCACCTGTTCCTTCCAGACCAGAAGTGATTTTCTGCTTTCCCTGGGGGTGCCAGCTGTGCCCAGGGATTTGGGAATGTCCGTGTCCACAGGTTGCTGTGGTCACTGCAGGTGCTTGGCTGCAAGTGTACCCAGAACAGCTGCAGGAACACTCAGGGACAGCAGTGACTGTTCGTCCTCCTCCAAGCGCCTCGGCAGGGCTGTCTGTCATACGGCGATGTGTGAGAAGCGACAGATGATGTCTTAAAATACAGAGTAAAAATATTCAGTATCCTTCTGCCTCTTCTGGAGCGTTGCCAGCTCCACCTCTTCCATCTGGGAACAAACAGATATCTGTAGGGCTCTTTTGTCCTCACGTTCCCCACAAGGCTGGTGGCCAGAGCGCTCCTGGTAGGAAAAGCCAGCCTCTTTCCCTCTGCCGTGGAGTCAGTACCCTGCACACAGGGCTGACTTTACCCCTCCTGTGGGAGGCGAGAGATTTCCTAGGAATTGCAGCCCCGTGGCAGCTTTGTTCTGTGTTGTGTTTGTTTTACTTCTCACTGCCCTCAGCACATAAGGGCTGTGAGGAGGGCATGATGGGTATTTCAGAATCACCTGACTCCTGGCAGTGCTTTATCTCTGACTTAGTACATAGAGGGAGGAGCTGGGGACATGTCCAACCTTTTCCCTTCATCCAGTGTGCCTGGCCACAGTGCACTCTGGTCCCCTCCAAGGTGGGGTCCTGGTCCCTCCTGGCTCTGCTCCTGTTCCCTCCTGGGCTCCCCAACACTCACCCATTGCTCCTGAGTTTCTGCTGCCCCAGGACCACTGGTGCTGCCTGTCCTGCTCCCGCCCTCTGTTCTCTCTTCCAGCTCTCTCTGCAGACAGCATGTGTCCCCTTCCCAGAGGAACTGAGCCCCTGTGTTACTAAGTGGTCCCATCTAAGAGAACAGCTGAAGTCTCAGTGAGCCCTGAAATGCTCGTGGTCACTGACTGTCACCCTGAGAGCACTCTGGTTCCCACAGACTGGGACTGCTTTTTGTACTGGATAGCCTCTGAAGCCCTGCATGCCATCTGTGGGGAAATAGTGAGGGCTCTGCTCCTTTCTCACGTGTGTCCTCCCTCCCAGGAACAAGGACACGACCAGGGACGAATTCATCTTCTACTCCAAGCGCCTGATGCGGCTGCTGATTGAACATGCCCTATCCTTCCTGCCGCTGAAGGTGAGTGGCTGCTCTTGGATGCAGCCACAGCCCCATCCCCATCCCCCCTCCTGAGCCCCTGGGCCATGTGGGGCCTGGCTTCCCCCACACTCCTTTGTGCTCCCCTTTCTGCAGTCTGTCACTGTGGAGACACCCCAGGGCACGACATACGAGGGGAAGCGGTTCCACAGGCAGCGGGTGAGACGCAGTTCCAGCAGTTCCAGCCCCCTGCTCCCCATGAGCGCACCCAGTCCAGTGTGTGCTGGGAACGCCCAGCACATGTGTCCCTGTCCCTTCCCCAGATCACTGGCGTGTCCATCCTGCGAGCGGGAGAGACCATGGAGCAGGCCCTGACTGCTGTCTGCAAGGACATCCGCCTGGGCAAGATCCTCATCCAGACCAACCTGGACACGGGGGAGCCTGAGGTGAGCCCCGCAGCAGGCTGGGCACGCAGCCATGCACTGCCAGCGGATCACCGAGCACCCCTCCTTCCCTCCCCAGCTCCATTATCTGCGCCTGCCTAAGGAGATCAGCGAGGACTACGTCATCCTCATGGACAGCACTGTGTCCACGGGGGCCGCAGCCATGATGGCCGTGCGTGTCCTGCTGGTGAGGGACTGGAGCAGCAGGGCAGGGGCGTGGGACCCTCTGTGCCTGACTGGGCTCTCACAGCTCCCTGTGCTGCAGGACCACGATGTGCAGGAGGACAGGATCTTCCTGCTGTCACTGCTGATGGCAGAGATGGGAGTGCACTCCGTGGCCTATGCCTTTCCCCGTGTCCACATCATCACCACTGCCGTGGACAAGCGGGTCAACGAGGAGTTCCACATCATCCCAGGCATCGGTGAGGGGGACGAGAGTGTGTTGCGCCTCAGGGCCAGGCCCAGCGTGCCAGGGGGGAGTCCTGCAGCCATGCTGAGGGGGCCCTGGCCAGGATTGCAGTGGGGCCAGTGCTGCCATCCCCTCACTCTGTCCTCTCCTCCTCCAGGTAACTTTGGGGACAGATACTTCGGCACCGATGGCCCCTCAGCCTGGTGTGAGAGTGACGGCGTGAACTGCTGAGCTGGTCGGCCACGAGGCCACTGGCCAGGCTGGCTGCAGGGCCAGCCTCCACCCCTGCCCCCAGGAGGGGCTCCAACCTGCCAGCCTGTGCCCACCTGCCAGCCGTGCCCACCTGCCAGCCACGCCCCTGGCTCTCAGGACTTGCAGAACAAGCCCAGCGCTGCCTGCTTCCCTCCACCCCAAAGGACCAATCCTCCCCAGGGAGGAGGAAGGAGGGATTGCCTCTCATGCAGCCCAGGGAGAAGGGGACATTTGGGGACATTCCTTGCCCACTGAGCCCTGCCTCTGGGGCCCTGGCCAGCCCTGCCTCCTGAGGGAGCGGTGGTCTCCCCACAGCTGTGCCTGAGGAGCTGCTTACACTCTCGCCGGGGGAGAACAGGGTCTGGTCTCCACTGGGCATGCTTTGTGCCTGGAATCCGTATTTATTTGTATTTATTGAGGGCCGCCCAGGTTCCAGCGGGACCCTCGACATCGGGGACTGAGACCTCATGGACCCACTGTCTCCCTGCCGATCCACAATCCATCCCCACCACTCCGCACTCCATCTCCGCCCCGGGAACAGCGTGTTCGGCATCCAGCCGCTCTCCCGGAGCTGCCCCAGCCCCGGTGCACAGGGCGGAGCCGCCGTCCCGGGCGCGGGGAGCCGGCCCCGGTGCTGCCCTTGATGCTCAGGTTCTTCTTCCAAGGGGCCCCGCCGGCCCCGGTACGGGAGGGGGCTCCGGGCCGGGCGCGGGTCTGACCGGGCCGGCCGGGCCGTCCGCAGCACCCCCTGGTTTGCACCAATAAAGGAGCAGCGCGACCCCCGTGTGCGGCCCCCTGTCCCCGGTGTCCCCGGGCCGGAGCAGTGCGGGGTGTCCCGGGCCGTGCCGGTGTCCCCGGGCCGGAGCAGTGCAGGCTGTCCCGGGCCGTGCCGGTGTCCTCGGGCCGGAGCAGTGCAGGCTGTCCCGGGCCGTGCCGGTGTCCCCGGGCCGGAGCAGTGCAGGCTGTCCCGGGCCGTGCCGGTGCTCCGCCGTCCCGGGGCGCGGGCGGCGCCTGCGCAGAGCGGCGGGCGGAAGCGGCGGGCGCGGGGCAGGGCCGGGCAGGGCCGGTCGGGTCGGGCACGGGGCAGTCGGTGCCGGGGCAGTCGGTGCCGCGTCCCTTGCGACCCCCGCGGGGCTCGGCGCGGCCATGGCGGAGCCGCCGCGGCCGCAGCGGAAGCTGTCCCGGGTCGGGGAGAGCCTGTACCGTGTGCTGGGGCTGCAGAAGGGCAGCTCCCCGGAGGAGATCAAGAAGGCCTATCGGTACGGGGCGGGGCCGGGGGAGGGCGCCGGTCGGGGAGTCGTCTCGGGGGGTCCGTCCCGGGAATGTGGCCGCGATCCCGGTCGGGTGACCCTGGTTCTGTCCCGGGGCCTGGGTCTGCCCCGGGGCAGCAAGGCCGTGCTCCCATCCCGGGGTCCTGCTCCCATCCCGGGGTCCTGCTCCCATCCCGGGGTCCCGGTCCCGTCCCGGGGCTCTGGATGTGCCCCGGGGAGCGCGGCCGTGACCCCTGTCCGGGGGTGCCCCCGCCGCGCCCCGCAGGAAGCTGGCCCTCAAGTACCACCCGGACAAGAACCCCGATGACCCGGCGGCGGCCGAGCGGTTCAAGGAGATCAACAGCGCCCACGCCACGCTGAGCGACGCGGACAAGCGCCGCCTCTACGACCAGTACGGCTCCCTCGGCCTCTACGTGGCCGAGCAGTTCGGTGACGATGCCGTCCGGCACTACTTCCTCATGTCCAAGTGGTGGTTCCAGGTGAGCCGGTGTCATCCAGCTCCGTGGGCTGTTGCAGCAGGGCTGGCGGCTGAGGTGGGCTGGGGGCTCGGGTGGGCTCACGGGACCAGCATGACAGGGCCCAGGGCCTCAGGTGGGTTCAAGGTGCCTCTCTCCCTCCCCACAGGCACTGGCGCTGTGCTGTGGTGTCCTCACCTGCTGCTGCTGCTGCTGCTGCTGCTTCTTCTGCTGTGGGACGTGCTGCCCACCGAAGGAGGACGAGTCCTACAAGTACGTGGACCCCAAGGACCTGGAGGCGCAGATGCGTGCAGAGGACAACGGTGAGTTGGGCTGGAGCCTCAGCAGCTGGGACTGCCTGTGTTTGCTTTGTATGGGGCTCTGGAGTCTCCCTTGTCCTGTTTCACGTGGGGGATGGAGCTCTGGCTCAGAATTTGGGTCTTATTTAGGCACATCTCTTGCTTCCAGCCAGCCCTCAGCTTTTTCTCTGTGGGCCAGGGATAGTAACAGTAACAGTGCATGGGCCATGTGGATGCTTTCTCCTTCCCCATTTGTCCTTGGGCAAGGGCCCCCTGAACAGGCCTGAAGCTCAAAGACCCTTCTCCTATGCAATTTGGGGTATGGAGTGTGGGAAGAGCAGCTGTGCTCCAGGCTGGCTCTGTTCCCTTGCACTGGCCATACTGGTATTGATGGGGCTAATGCTGGGTGATTCCCACAGACTTCTGTGGGGTGGAAGCACTGCCACAGGGCTCTGCACAGGCTGGGAGTGTTGGAGCTCTGGACTGTGGGAACCTTTGTGGGGATGTTGGGACATCCCAGATTCCTGTTTGCTGGCACCACAGGATGGGACTGAGCCACTGATCTGCAGCTCTTCCTTTTCAGATCCGCAAATCCCTGTTGTGGCGCAGCCCCCACCTGCCAGCACAGAGCCACTGCCAGCTGCCAGCACCAGGACTGATGCTTGAAGCTGACCCCATCCGGCTGGCTCCCCCAGGACTTGGGGCGTGGATGCGCCTTTGGGACTGTCACTTTCTGGGACCCTGGTCCCGCCCCCTGCTCTGGCTCTCCAGCCCCAGCAGGGGTAGAATCTCAGGTTGATTTGGCCAGCATCAATGCAGAGGCTCCTGGGCCCCTGCTTGAGCTCCGGGGCAATGCCCCTGCATCCCAGCACTGGTGGTGGCAGTGGCCCAGAGCCTGCACTGCTGCGACTCCCGCCAGTGCCTCGCCTGCTGCTGTGCCCTGCTGGGCACTGAGCACAAGCAGAGACCGCTCCAGGCCTGGCTCTGTAGCTCACATGAGGCGGCCGAGCGTGTCTGAGACCATTAGCACTGTAACCTCTGGGGCTGGGCTGAGCCCGCTCCCCCTTCCTGGAACCCTCCTGATGGGTGCTGGGTGCCAAACGCTGCTCTGGGATTGGGGTGCTGCTGTCTGTACCCCTTTCCTCTGCCCTCTGGGTTCATCTGGGTTTTGCGGGCACCATTAAAGGCTGACGGGAGGGGAGTGCATATCTACCTGGGCTCATCTGGGGCTGCTGGAACGCTCTGCAGCAGAATGTGCCTCTGCCTGGTCCTGCCTGTGGTGGGGGCTGTGCCCACGGGTCCCATGGGGTGATGGCTGAACGGGGCGTAGAGTAGGCAAGTCGTGTCCTGAGGGGGGTGAGTCGTCTCCTGTCACCCACTTGGAACCACTCTGGCCCCTGCTGCTGGTTCCCATAGGCTATGCTCTTCCCTCTCCTTGCTGCTGGAATCCTGGAGCCCTGTTCCCCACTGCCTGGCCAGGCCCCCTGCTCCTGCCCTGCTCTCTGGGGAGCTATGGCCCTGTAGAGGGTCAGGGCTGGCAGGGAGGGGATTGAGCGGGACACAGTAAGCCCCTCACCCTTTCCTCCCACCCCTGGTCACCACCTCTATCTTCAGCTGCATGGGCTCTGTCTCAGTCCCTAAATATAGCCAGGGTTCCAGGATGAGTGGGGACGGGGAGGTCCTGGCACCAGCATCTCCACCCTGCTGCTCGGGGGGGCTGACACTGGGCTGGGGCTGTGGGGTCTGGAGGATCCTGATCTCCTCTGGCCCAGGTTCCTGCAGAAGGGAGCACTGCCCCTCACCAGCATGAGTCCCAGCCCCGCTCTGCCCCGGCCCTGCTCCCCGCCAGTTCTGTGGCCCCTGCACCACCCAGCCCTGCTCCCCTGGGACCTCGTCCTCCCCCAGCAAGAGGCAGCGGGGGAGCCCTGGGGAGCAGCGCTGCTCACCCGGGACACCCGGGGCTGCCTGGGATGGGGCAGGATGTGCATGGTGGAGAGGGTTGCTGGTCCCTGGTGGTCAGCCAGTCCCGGGGGGCGGGCAGGGCCGGTGGCCCCCGCTGCTACACCGTGACTCAGTGTCACCCGACGCCGCCGACAGCTGCGGCCCCGGCGGGGCGGGGGCGGCTAAAATTAGCGCCGGGGGCCGGGGCTGGGGCTGGGGTTGGGGTTGGGGCCGGGGCCGGGACAGAGACAGAGCGGGCAGCCGGAGCGGAGCGGGCAGAGCCGGGCCGGGCCGGACCGGGCCGGGGTCGCGGCCATGAACTTCGCGGTGGGGCTGAAGCCGCTGCTGGCGGAGGCGCGGAGCATGGAGAGCCTGGAGAAGCAGCTCATCTGCCCCATCTGCCTGGAGATGTTCTCCAAGCCCGTGGTCATCCTGCCTTGCCAGCACAACCTCTGCCGCAAGTGCGCCAACGACGTGTTCCAGGTGGGACCCGCCGGTGGGGCGGAGGGGGCACCGCCTTCGGAGGGACTGGGACCCCAGGGCGGCGTGTGGCGGCCCCGGGACCCCCACGACCCCAGGCTGGAGATGGGGGGCGGGAGGGCAGCACCAGGGACACCCTGGTCGGGGGGTGACCTGCTCTGGCACCGGCCCCGGGAACCCCGGCCCCGGGGCAGCCTCCGGAGCCGCCGGCTGAGCTGAGCTCAGGGCCGCTCCCGGCCCGCGGGGACGGTGCGGGGGGGCCGGGGCCGTGTCTGTGTCCACACCCGTGTCCGTGTCCACACCCGTGTCCACGCACGTGCCCGTCTCCGCCTCTGTCTCCATGCCCGTGTCCGCCCCCGTGCCTGGGGAATGCAGGGCACGCAGCCGGCGGGGTCTCGCTCCGTGGGTGGGGGTCCCGGGGGTGCGGGGATGCCGCCGCCGTGACCCCCCGTGCACCCCCACAGGCCTCCAACCCGCTGTGGCAGTCGCGGGGCTCCAGCGCGGTGCCGTCGGGGGGCCGGTTCCGGTGCCCGTCGTGCCGGCACGAGGTGGTGTTGGACCGGCACGGCGTGTACGGGCTGCAGCGGAACCTGCTCGTGGAGAACATTATTGACATCTACAAGCAGGAGTCGGCCCGGTGCGGGGGCGCAGGGGGGCGAAACCCACGGGGAAAGGCAGACCCCGGGGGCACTGGGGACTCTCACGGGAGGCGGGCGCTGCGGGGTACAGGGAGCCCGTGGGAGGCTGGGGATGCAGATCTGGGTGTGGGAGCCCACCTGGAGCTGGAGGGGTCGTGGGGCCCATGCAGTGCTGGGGTGTCCCTGGGCCTGGCGGTGACTGGGAGTAAGGGTATTTCTGGGGCTGGGGAGTCTC
Source organism: Anabacerthia variegaticeps (assembly GCA_035583185.1). Taxonomy (NCBI): domain Eukaryota; kingdom Metazoa; phylum Chordata; class Aves; order Passeriformes; family Furnariidae; genus Anabacerthia; species Anabacerthia variegaticeps. The sequence continues at coordinate 95,083 of JAWWEW010000017.1, read as the reverse complement.
TGGGGCCTGGGGGGTATCCCTGGGTTTGGAGGGTCCCTGGGGCCAGAAGTACCTCTGGGGCCGGGGTGTGTCTGGAGATGGGGCTCCCTGGGAGCTGGGGTGGCTCTGGGACTTGGGGGAGTCCCGTGGGCTGGGGATGTCTGACAGACCACTCCTCCCATCCCACCCCGCAGACCCCTGCACAACAAGGCCGAGCAGCACCTCATGTGTGAGGAGCACGAGGATGAGCGGATCAACATCTACTGCCTGCGCTGCGAGGTGCCCACCTGCTCCCTCTGCAAGGTGTTTGGAGCACACAAGGACTGCGAGGTGGCCCCACTGCCGGCCGTCTACCAGCGTCAGAAGGTGGGGCACCGCAGGAGCACTTGGGAGGCCAGGGGGGCCAGTGCAGCTGCCCTCATGCCTGTCCCCTCCCCTCCCAGAGCGAGCTCAGCGATGGCATCGCCATGCTGGTGGCAGGGAATGACCGGATCCAGGCCATCATCACACAGATGGAGGAGATCTGCCACACCATTGAGGTGGGGGTCAGGGGGTCCAGCCCTGGGGCTGTGCCAGCATGGGGAACATGGTGGGGCTGGGATAGTGCAGCTCTGGGGCTGTGCTGTGGGGGACATGGTACAGCCCCTGACCCCCATCCCACAGGAGAACAGTCGGCGGCAGAAGCAGCACCTGGGGCTGCGGTTCGATGCCCTGTACGGGATTCTGGAGGAGCGGAAGAAGGAGCTGCTGCAGAGCATCACAGCTGAGCAGGAGACCAAGCTGCAGCGTGTCCGTGGTCTCATCCGCCAGTACGGAGACCACCTGGAGGCCTCCTCCAAACTGGTGGAGTCAGCCATCCAGGCCATGGAGGAGCCCCAGATGGCCGTGTACCTGCAGGTCCAGCTGGGGGCACAGAGCAGGAAGGGGGACAGAAGCCTCCAGGGGGGTGGAACTTCCCTGGGGCTGTGTGATGGGGCCACGGATCCCTGAGGGGCTTGGGACTGCCTTGCAGGGCTATACAGGGGGGCTATGGTCACTTCAGAGGATCTGGGGATGCCCCTGGGATGTGTTGGGGTGGCACTGTGGTGGGAATGATGTCTGGGAGATACTGATCCCCCCTTGCTTTCCTTCACAGCACTCCAAGGAACTCCTGAAAAAGTGAGTGGACAGAGCGGGGCTGGGGGCAAAGAGTGCAGCTGGGTGGACACAGCTGTGGCTGTCCCTGCTGGGCTGTGGCTGTCCCTGCTGGGCTGTGGCTGGCATCCCCGTGGGTGCTGGACCCCGCAGCTCCTGGGGTCTGCCTGCCCTGCAGGATCACAGACATGTCCAAGGCGTCAATGAGCAGCCGCCCTGAGCCTGGCTATGAGAACATGGACCACTTCTCCATCAATGTGGACTACGTGGCTGAGATGCTGAGGACCATCGAGTTCCAGACAGGTGCCAGGACCAGGACAAGTGCTACCATGCTCAGACTGCCCAGAGTGCCCAGCCCTCAGACAAGCAGAGCCCCTTACTACTGAACACCCTGTGTGGGATTCACACACAGGAATGGGAATGTGACACTCCCCCTACCAGCACTGCCCAGGGACTCTGCAGGGTCAGCCCTTCCCTGGCTTCTGTGCTGGGCTGGTCATGTCCCTCTAGGGATATTCTGGACCGGCCACGTCCCTCCTGGGAACATCCTCAGGTGTCAGGCTGGTCACCTCACTTCTGAGTTGTCCTGGGCTGGTTATGTCCCTCCTAGAGTGTACTAGGATGTCCTGGGCTGGTCACATTCCTCCTGGAACATCCCAGGGTGTCCTGGGTTGGTCACCTTCCTCCTGGTGTGTCCTGGTGTGTCCCCATGCCACAGGAAGGAAGGTCCCAGCTGAGCTGTCCCTTGCCTGCAGAGCCACTGGGTGAGGATGAGGGTGATGGACCTGGGGAGGGCAGCGAGGCTGCAACGGATGAGGATCGGCTGGACAGCCTGGAGGCGACCGAAGCTGCTGAGGGTGAGTGTCTCTGCCTGCCCAGTGTTGTGCCTGCCAAGTGCCATGCTGTGCCCTGCCATGCTATGCCATGTCCAGTGCTGTGCCTGTAGCTGTGCCATGGCCCACAAACAGCTATGTGAGTCCTGCAGCTTGCCAGGGTGTCCCTGATTCCATCTTGTCCCCCCTTTTCCTCTGCAGATGTGGGGCCGAGGCAGAAGCCAGTGAGCTCCCCCCATGGTGAGACCCTCACAGGGACCAAGATTGGGCAGAGCCATGGGGTGCCATGTGGGCACTTCATGGGGACAGATAGGGGTGGGGATGGGGATGGAGGTGGAGGGGGTCACACCTCAGGGTCCCCCCAGGCCATCCCCATCTCCCTGCTGCAGGGGCTGGAGTCCTGTGGTCCCCACTGCACAGGGCTAAGGCCACTTTTCTGCACAGGTCAGCACTGAGATGATGCCGTGGGGCAACACTGTGGCTGTCCCTGTCACCCCCTGGCTGTGGCCATCCCTGGCACCTCTCGCTCCTGGCCATCCCTAGCACTCCCATGCAAACTCCATCCCTGCTGCTGGAATTCCTCAAATGGGGGCTGCCCCTCTCCAACATTAAACGTGTGTGAGGATGTCATCTCTGGTGTGGTAAATGGGTGGGGTGGACACAGGGGCTTCCCCCTCGGTGGCTTCTCACTGGCCCCACAGGGTTCAGCCCAGTGCAGCCCCTGCTCCCCTATCCAGCAGTGCCCCCAGAGCCCCACATGAGGGGCTGTGACCCCAGAGCCTCAGCGCACCTCAGGACCTTCGTACCTCGGACCCTGCAAGTGGGGTCTGGCTGCCACCTACAGCCCCTGCCTGGGGCTGGGGACCCACAGGCACCCCCAGCCCTGCCAGCCCCAGCTGGGTGCCCACGGCAGCACCATCCCCTGGGTGCTTTGAGCAAACACTGTTGGGATGAGCTGGCTGAGTACACACACAGCCACATCAGCGCCGGGTCGGGGTCCGTGCCCTCCAAACCCCAGCCAAGCCCCCTGGGAGGGCCGTGGCAGAGCTGGCTGCGTCACTCGTCTCATCCATCTGCCCTGGCGTCACGGCTGATGTGGCCAGTGATGCACAGAGCCAGTGGTCCTCAGGCTGGGGGGGTCCCCACTGCCACTGCCTGCCAGCTAAGGGGGCAGAAAGGCCTGGCCCCTCCGCCCCCCACCTCCTGGTAGACCAGGGCACCATGCAGCACATCTGGGGGCCACAGCTGGCCAGGGGCTGGGCTGCAGTGTCCTGGAGGACTGCTGGCAAGATAAGGGGCATCTCTGCTCTCCTGCATCCGCAAGCTGTCACTCATGGCAGAGGCAATGTGGCTTGGGGGGATTGATCCCAGGGCCCAGCCTGGCTGCTCCCCATCGCCGTCTGCTCCTTCACACACCAGAAACACACCTCGTGGGGCTCTGATGGTCCCTGAGGACTGAGAGGGCCTTTGGCCTCTCCATTCCTGCATCAGCCATTTGTGGGTGCAGCATTTGCCTTTCCCCACCCCTCAGGGAAGACCCCCTGCCCCCATCATGCTTCAGAGGTGAAAAAGAGGGGCTCACAAACACTCAGCAGCCCCTCAGCACCCATGGGTGCCACCCCAACAGTTGAGGTGCCTCAGGAGAGCAGCAGTTATGGTGTTTTCCCTCACTCTTCCCTCATTCTTGACTTACCTTTATACTATTTCTTTATGTTTAGGTGGAGCTTGAGTGACTGTAGTCATAAATACCTTTGTTGCTGATTGGTGTAACACTCCAATCACTCCACTTTTAAAGATACAGTCATAAAAATGTAGGGCACATGCCCATGGGTGTGGTGGTACCTTGGAGGTGGGTAACTTTGGGATGGAGGTGTGTGTTAATGTTACATTTAGGCTCTAATGAACCAGGTTCGTCTGAGGAGAGCGATTTGCCCACAGCTGCTGGTTCAGTCCTGCACAGTCTCCTCTCCCCCTTGGCTGGCAGGTGCTGTGGAGTTTATCAGCTACTTAGTCCCCCCCACTTCCCCTCCCTGCAGGGATTCCCACAGAGGCTGCTCGTGGGGTCTCCACTCCCCACACCATCCATTCCATTCCCTGAGTAGGTGCTGACTGTTGTGTGGATAATAATCATGGAGCTGTCACCGTGTCCCCTCCATGGAGCAGCAGATGCTTTTTAGCCTACAATTTCTGTGCTGTTACAAATTCTCTTAGGATGTGTATAGAACTTCACAATTTCCACTAATTTTACCTCCATCCATCTTCCCACATAATCCACCCCTTGGCTATAATCACTCAAGCTTCACAATATTCAAATAGAGTTTGGGAACGTTTCACACTTTTATACTGCATGGATTGTCTAGTGCGTTTGTAACTCAGGGATTGTCTAGTGGGGGAAGCCGGTAGGCTGATTCTTTCATAATCACCCAAACTTTAATATACAATGAAATTACTAGAACAAAAAGCAAAAGGATTAATATCAACAAGATGACAACAGTGCGAAGAACTTGGTTAAGAATTCTAGTGGCTAGAATTCTAGTTGGCAACCATTCAAGAGGGTGTCCCACCATCAGTGTTCTCCATCTCTCCTCAGCTGCTCCATCACACAATGCATGTCTTTCTCATCAAGATGGACAGCAATCAAAGACTTTTGTCCATTTTCTTGGGCTTATTTCAGCAAGTGTCTCAAGTCTTCATGTTGTAACAGTTTCTTTACCAGCACGAGGTTCATACCAGTGGGAGTCACTGCAAGTCTTGAATCAGAGTATAATCAGATTATACATCTGATTCATTTTTACAGTCTGACTAAAATTCATCTCATAATTTTGACAAAATTACAAGCACAGATACTAGAATGATTATTTGTAACTACAGTACTATTATCCACAAATACAAAATCACAAGAGGTTCTCATACAACTACATCCTTTCCCAATATACAAAAGTACAGTTTTCAGGTTTTCATTAGGAGGAATCTCAAAATAGCAAACATTTTGCTCAGTGTTATGACAAATGTCTTAATGCTGTTACTTTCATAAATTAATCCTTGTTGCTCTCATGCAATGCACACATCAACATCAATAGTCTGCCATTTATTTCCATCTTTTTGGGCCCATACTCTGTGCTCCAGAGGATGGAGTATAGTTCTGTTGTGATTTAATGCAATGATTGTGTGTATTTCATATAACAAAGCATTATCACAAAAGCTGTGGCCATGCTGCTGATGGGATCACAGAGAAAATGGACTAAGTACCACCAGGACTGAAATTTCTTTTCAAATTCAATTGCATTATCCCAAATTACTTTTAGAATTTCAATGGGTAAGGTACCTTCTCCACCTTCCCTTATCATTGCTACTGTCATCGATTGCATCCACAGTGCATTCACAGATGTGAATAGAACTTCTCAGTTTCCTCTGGCCTTTCCACACAAGGTTTCATGAGAATGCCTTCCTCAATAGTATTTCCAAAGGGCTCATTCCTGTTTTGACTCCAGGAGTGGCACAAATTCTCCTAAGAGCCAAAGGTGATGCTCTACCTGAGCTTTTTGGTATGACTTGGACACTTGCCTCCGATTCATCCCTTCTGTGTTCCTGTTGAACTGGGGGTTCAGTGGGGTGTGTGATTCCCAAGTAATCTGTGGCAGCTTGGACATTTCCTGCACTATTTCTGCTCTAAAGTTGGGTTCATTATCTGAAGAAATTCCTTCCAGGATATCCAACCTGGGTATTATTTCTTTAAACAAACCTTAATCTCCTCTCCATTCTGGTTGGTACAACACAAGAAAGCCTCAGACAACCAGAAAAGCGATCAATGACTACTGATAAATGCTTGCATTGATTACATCACGGTAATTCTGTAAAATTCATTTGCCAGTGTTCCCCAGGGGTTATTCCTCACTTTACACTACCTGCCCATATTTTCTTTCCTATTTTTGGATTGACAGCACAGCAAATTACACATTTTTTATTAGTCTGTCTGCAAAACTTTATTCTTGTGTCCAAAGGAAGTCTTTGGTAAAAGCAGTGATGCCTTTCAGGCTGGGTTTCCCTCACATCCTCAGGGATCAAGCACTGCTTTCCAGGTGTTTCTCACCAGCATTCTTTATTTTTAGTACAGTCCAGCTGTTCTGCTAATTGTTCCTCTCCTTTTGCATAATTTGTTGGAAATTAATCTACATAGGGTCGTGGAAATAATACTTCTTGGCTTCCTCAATGCAGCTTCTTCCACTGCTGCATCTGCTCTTTGGTTTCCCTTTACACTGTTGGGACTTCTCGTGGGGACTCTTTTAGATTATTGTGATGTTCTTTAGTCAAAGAATTGCTTTAATTATCTTTGTAATTTCAGATTCATATTTCTCTGAACTCCTCTGATTTAAAAATTTCTTTCTCTTCCCAAACAGCTGTGTGAGCATGGACTATGCCAAAAGCATGTTTTGAGTCAGTATAAATATTGACTTTCCTTTCATGTTTAATTCCAGGGACAGAATGAGGGCTCACAGTAAAGCTTTCTGACAGAGGTGTTGCCAGGCAGTGGGTTGCTTTCCAGTACCTCCCTGGCAGTGTCCAGTATGACCACCAGCTTTCTACTGTCCATTCAAAACATCACTACTTCTGTCAGTAAAGAGCTGCATAGCTGGCATAGGAAGTCCCGCCTGAGCAATTGCAAAGCACACTCTGGCATGTAGAGAAAGTGATGTGTTCATTTTTGTGTCCCCAGTCATAAATTACGTGGGTTGTAAAATGGTCTGAGGGATTCCTTGCCCCTGAGGATTTCCCTCTGTCACACTGACAGCATTAACTTTCATTTTACTGAAGGTCCCTCACCAGTAGCCAGTAACTACAGAATGAGTTGCTCCAGTATCCACTAGAAAATCCATTGTTTCATTCCCCAGCTTAACTGGAACCAAAGGATTGCCCAGGAAAATAGGAGATGCCTCCAGTCCCCTCTGGTCCCCTTCAGTCCAGCCCATTTTCTGACATAATTCCTGTGTCTTCTGATTCTCCCTTCTGTCCCTTTGCAAGTCAGGACAGTCCTTTTCCCAGTACCCCTCTCGTCTGCAACAGGCACCCTGATCCTTTTGGGTAGGTGTTAGCCACCACTCTTGCCCTCAACCTTGTACCTGAAATCCACCCTGCCCTCTGCCTCTTCCCTGTCCCTTCACATCAGTTGGGGCAGCTGACAAAGGATTCAGGAATTTCACTCAACTGTCCTTCTCTTCTCCCTCTTCTCTATTGTTAGAAACATCACTTGGGAAATAACCACCCCCTTTCCTCCTTGACTCTCCCCGAGTTTCTTTCTAATACCTGGCACAAACTGCCCAACAAAACGGAATGCCCTAAACCTTTTGATCTAATCCTCCTATTTTCCTTACTCCTACTTCCTGAGCCTTTTCTAAACTGCCCTCCATTCCTTGTGAGGAGACAAATATTCCAGGAGAGCCTGGATATCCGCCCAGTTTGGATTGTGAACAGACATCATGGTTGTAATCACACTACATTTTCCATCAGGATTCCTGTGATACAACTCTGCTTACTGCTTCTGATTGAGCAAGTCCGAAGTGTGACCTGCACATGCACACCCACTGCCTTCCCCTCCCAGTCTGGCTTCTGTCTTAAAGGTGTTTGCAATACCAACTTCTCTTTCTCTCTGGTCCTGCAGAAAACAAGAATTCCATCAAAATCAACTCTTTCATCACCAGTTTCACAACCCACCTCCAGCTTTGGTCCTCATATCAAAGGAGTGCCAATAATTACACTTAGAATTTTTTTCCTTTCTATCTTCTCATCCTATACAACAAGCATTTTTCTGCTTATCCTATTTTCTTGTTTCATTACCCAAAAATTATATTCCATTTTGATACTTTGAATCTACTAAACCACATTTTTTCCTTACTTTACTAATTATTTCTTAAAGTGAATACCAAATCTACATCAGGGACTTCATCTCATTTTCCTTGCCTCCTACAAAGTAACATCTGTAAAATGATATTATATTTCAAAGACCCATTTTCCAAACATTTTTCATGATTATCTTATTCATATTGAAGCCACCACTGATTACAATATCTTTTCAATTTATCTTGAGTCATAGGATCACCTGTGGATTTACTTCAGTCCTTCAGGATGTATCTGAGGTGAGAGGAAAGGGGAATTTTCAAAGAAGAGGAACCCATTTCACTTCTGAAAACTTCAATGTTTTGTACACTATCCCAACATGCACACTTTTAAATCCAGTTTTCACATCACCAGCTCCAAGTGTAAAAATGTGTATGCAAATACCAAAAATCCAAGACAAGTGTCACCAAAGTGTAGAAACAAAAGATTTTCTTCTGCAGCTTATGTAGAGCACAAACACAAAATCCTACTGCTTGGCAATTTTCAACCACACCCTTCACCAAGGAAATACCTCTAAAATGTGTTGTGTCATTGAGCTGATGGTTGTTCCAGTGTCAGGGCTGGTTATGTGAAATCCCCAATCACCAGGCTGGTGCACAGTGCCAGTTCCCACCCCGAGGAAAGGGTTTTCTAGTTTTATTCCAGTTAGTGCAGAATAGAAGCTGGGGTTTCCCTCAAGGCTATTCCCTGCTCCCCAGGTGTCAGAACCTCAACTATTTACACATTTGAGCAAAGGCACCAGCATTCATTGGCTACAGATTACAGAACTCTTTTATTGATTAGCACTCAAACCCCACTTTGCTAGTTGTCCCTCCCTTCCCATGCTGATGCCTCCACAGGGGCAGCTCTTCCCTCTGTCTGGGTTGGGTGTCCATTCTATGTCGGTGGTCAATAAGTCAGTAAGGTTGAGTCCTCCCACTGCTGGAATTACCTCTTTCCCAGGTGCTGCTGAGTCCTGCTGATGACATGCCTGGTGCTTCTCATCCAGACAGCTCATTCCTCTTGGAATGGTCGTCCTTTTTCCTTAAAAGAGGAGACTAGCCCAGACTATAAGATTCATGATGCTATTGTGTAAGCACAGTGATCTGGCTGCAGCTACTGAGGGACATGAAGGACAACACAACCCTTGGTGGTGACGCTGAGCTGGGGAGGTGGCAGTGACATACTTTCCCAGCAGACAGAGGTGAGCAACAGCCCCCGATGGGGTGATGGAGGGAGGGGGGAGGGCTTCCCCCCACAAAGCAGGAGGGGCTGTGGTTGCAGCACCTGAGTGGGCTGAGGCTTCTCAGGGAGAGGAAGATGTGACCTCTGGAGTCCAGGGAAGGGACCCAGTGATGCTGAAGGAACTGGGATGGTTTGGGAGATTGGACCCATGTGTATATTTGCCTGATGGAAGGGAAGGAAGAGGGAGCCAGGCTTCTCTCAGTGGAGCCCTGTGACAGGACCAGAATTAACTGGCACAAACTGGCCTCCAGAGGTTTGGGGTTTTTTTGCAGTGAAGATGATCACACAGGTTACCTGGAATAGGCTGCCCAGAGGGGTTGTCATCCCTCCAGCTGAGAAACTGCCCACAGCTGTGTGAGAGATAAGAGGCTCCTAGAGCCCCCCCATACCCAGCCCTGGTCAGCAGGGTTGGCTGAAGTGGAGTGTCTAGGTGAGTGTCACATCCAATATGAATATCTCCAAGGAAGAACTGTCCCAGTAAAATCCTTCTTGCCAGCGTGGGCTTCCAGCTGCAGAGTCCCCATGCCCTGGTGGAATTTCCCCTTTCAACCCTCAGTGGATGCAGCGTGAGTGGCTGGAGCAGGGGCTGGAGTGAGGGATCTCCACAGGTCCCCTCCAGCCTCAGCTGTTCTGTCTCCAGCTTTCAATTCATTCTCAAAAGCCTCCCTGTGTTCCTCATCTCCTTCATCCCTTGCAGCTGCCTCCTACCAGAGCCACCTGGTCACTGAAAGTGGCTTGCTTGAAATCTGAGGGCTGCACACCTTGAATGCACCCCTCTGTCTGCTCTCCTGCCTGCCCTGGGCACCACCCTCCACTGCCATCACATCCCTAGGCAGTCCTTCCCAGACACCTCTTTCAAAAACACCCTTCCCTCCTCCAGCCCTGTCATGCTTCCCCTCCAGCATGTATTGGGATGTTATCACAGAATTTTCAGCTGGTTTAGATGGGAAGGGACCACCCAGTCCCACCCACCACCAGGAACAGGAACACCTTCCACAGACAAGGCTGGGGGCCCCAGTGAGAACCAGGACCACCTATGGGGATGCTGAACCTCCCCCAGCTGCCTCAGAAGGCTTCATCCCTGTCATCTTAGTTGGGGGCCTGAAACATGGCCCACCATAATGTCCCACTCTCTGCCCATGGCTCCAGCCCTGATCTGCTCAGCAGCACTGTATGTTTCACAGAGGTGTCCCTCACCTCTGATGCTCCTGCACAGATGGCCATGTCCCTCCACGAAGTTCCTGTGTCTGTCCTTCCCCCAGCCCCACCAGCCATCCCGTGTGGGACTGCTTCACCCACTCACATCCTCACCTGCCTGCAGTGGGTTCATTCCCTGTGCCCAGGTCACTGGTGTTGAGGACCTGCTGTTCCCATCACTGTGCCCTCTGTTCCCCTCTGCTGCCACACCTGAGGACCTGGGAGCATTTTCTCCCCCCAGAGACCACAGTATGTCAACCTCCTGACCCGGGAACCCAGTCAGCCCCACCCCTAGTGTGGGTGGGTTTGTGCTGCCAGCCTAGCTGCTCCCACCCAGTCCCAGCTCTGCTCAGGATGTTCCCTGCTCATGGTGAGGACTTTCTCCATTTCCATTGAGCCCATTCCCCAGTCCCAGTGAGCCTGTTCCCCCATTCCAGGCGAACCCGTTCCCCACTACCAAGAAGTCTGTTACCCCATCCCTGGTGAGCCCATTTCCCATTCCTGGTAAGCTCCTTCCCCATTCCCGGTGAGCCCATTTCCCCATCCCCTGTTCCTGGCGAACCCATTCCCCACACCTGGTGAGTCTATTCTGCATCCCTGGTGAGCCCATTTCCCATTCCCGATGAGCCCGTTCCCAGTTTTCCAGCCCCTGGCTCAGCACAACCCCAGCTGCCCCCGTCCCGCACTCGCTCACGCCTCGGGTTTCCACCGCGTTTTATTACAAAATAGGTGCGGGCCCGTCCCGGGACCGGTTCCACTCCCACTCGCCCCAGCGCCGGGGCCGAGGCGGGTGCAGCCGGTGCCGGTGTCGGTGCCGGTGCATTTGCCGGTGCGGCGCGGGGCACCCCACAGTGCAGAGGCCGAGGCGGTGGCCGGAGGCCGGTGCAGATCCGGGGGATTCCGGTGGGTCCGGGGGGCTCAGCGCCCCACGGCGTCGAGGATGCGGCGGTTGGAGTCGGCGCGGGCTCGCTGGCTCTGGGCGCGGGCGAGCAGCAGGAGGTGCCGCAGGAGGTGGAAGGTGAGGTCGATGGAGAGCGGTGGCTCGTCCCGCCGCCCTCGCCACGGTCCCGGGGCCGGCGGCGCCAGCGGCGGCCAGAGAGGGCGGCCCCGAGCCCCGGTCCCGGCCGCGGCCACCGGGACGGAGCCGTCGGTGGTGGCAGGGAGGGTGGCGACGGGCGGCGGGCGGGCGAGTAGCAGCAGGAGGGTAAGCAGCGCCCGCCGCATCCTCGGTCCCTCCGAACCTGCGGGACCGGGGGCTCAGCGCCGCGGTAGGGACAGTGGCGGCTGCGGGGGCCCGACGGGAATCACGCCCCGGGCGCGGTGCCCCCATCCCGCCCGGCCGCCCCGTTCCCGCTGCTCCCCCCCGTCCCGGTGCCCAAGCCCCGTCCCGTACCCGGTGCGCTGTGCCCGTCCCCTGTTGCTGCCGGTGCCGGCGGCGGAGCGAGCGCGGTCCGTCCCGCGGGGACCGAGCCCGGGTTATATCGGCCCGGGCTGACGTCAGCGCCGGACACGCACCGGGGGGCGGGGGGCACCGGGGGGCGGGGGGCACCGGGGCGGCGGGGCGCGGGTACCCGGCGGCGGGACGGGGCTGGGGGCAGTGGGCCGGCGGGGCAGACCGCGCTCTCCCCGGTCTCCGGGGGGCCGCCACTCCAGTTCCGTTCCGGTGCCCACCAGAGGGGCTAGGCGGGGTCGGGGCCGGTGCCAGCAGTTCCCTTGGGTCATGCTACTCCCCTCTCCCCTCGCTCTCTCCCCCGGCTCTGCTGACCGCCCTGGCCCCGTTCTCCGCCGCTGTCCGCGGTGCTGAACGGTCGGGACGCACCGGGGTCCCGGCGCCGCGCCGGTGAGCTGTACCGGTGAGCTCCCGGTGGACTGTCCCGGTGAGCTGTATTGGGCTGAGCCGCGGTTCCTCGGCGTGGGACCCCCGCGTTCCCGGGCCGAGCGGCCGCGTCGAGCAGCGGCGTCCTGAATAGGGACGAGGGGCAGCGGTGAGGGGATCCCTGGGCGCTGGGGGGACGCACCGGGCACCGGCAGCTCCGGGACAGGATAGTCACGGGTGGTGGACCCCCGGCCTGGCTGTAGCCCCGCGCCCCGGGCAGAGCGGGCGGTGCCGAGGTCAAACCGTGGGGCTGTAGCTACAGACACCGCGAACGCAGCGGCGGCACCGGCCAAGTTCTGTGAGTCATAGAGTGAAGGCACCGGAGCCGGCAGCGCCGTGCTGGATGCAGGGTGTTCCGTCGGGGCACCGGCGCTGCTGCCAAACGGTGAGGTGGCTGCTGGTGCTTCACATCACTGCTGGCAGCACCTCGGCGTACACCACACGCTGCTGGCAGACACCTGAGTGCTTCACACACTGCCAGCAGACCCCCGACTGCAGCTGAGCCAACACCCAGCGCTGATGCTGGTGCAGGTGCCCAGTCGGGCCCAAATCGGGCTCCTTCCAGAGTGCCAATGTTGGGCAGAGCTGGGGACAGAGGCTCAGCCTGGCCACTCGTATGGTGTGTCCCACACCAGGTGGCACAGGGGCAGTGGGGCACAGCCCTGCCCACAGCAAGGCAGCGCTCAGTGTCATGCTCCCGTGACGTGATCTGGTGTGAAGGCTGGCACCTGGCACTGCTTCCTGCAGCGGCAGGGCAAAGCCCTCAGCAGGGGCTGGGCTCAGCCTCCCGAGCCTTGGCAGTCCCATGCTGTAGGGCAGCTACTCCTGGGGACAAGTGGTTGATGCCACGTGGCTCATGCCATGCTTGTAGCTCACTCATTGCTGACACCCCAGAGCCTTCTGTACCCCCAGACAGAGCTGCAAGAGGCTCAGCACCTCGGGGCTGCAAACTCCAGCCATTCACAGCATCCACCCCACAGGCTGGGGAGAGCCTGGGCTGAACCTTGAGCCCCACATAAGGCTCAAGGCCCCCTGAAGCCCTGGTGCCATCCGTGCATGGTCCCATCACCCAGTCCTAACCCTGTGCCGCTCTACCGAATGCTGCCAGGGGTCTTCAGCTGCAACCCCTTCCCGTCCCTCATGCTTCAGGCGAGGGCCCCATCCCCAGACAGGTACACAGGGTCCTGAGCAGGATTCGGCTGCTCCATGCTTCAGGTTGTACCCAACTGCCTGGAGTGGACCCAAAGCCCAGGCCAGCACAGGGTCAGCCCAGGACAGGGATGTGAAGGTGAGGAGGGAAGGACGTGTGGTGCAGCCCCTTCCTGCTGGCAGTCAGCAGAGCCCAGCTGGTGCCAGCAGCAAGGGGATGGCTCTGTCCAGCTGCATGTGCAGACCCCAAGGCGGTCGGGGCTCAAGTCCCTGTGGGGGTGAGGTGAACCACCATGGTCCCACCAGCTCCACTCAGAGCCCTTGGTATGTGCTGGGCAGGGATGCTATGTGAGCTGGGTCGTATCTGTTCACCAGTGGTGTAGGGTGAGTGTGGACACACATCCCCACGGGGCAGCTGCTCAAGCGGTGGCAGTGCTGTGGGGCTCCTCACTTGCAGGACACACAGGCTTGTCTCAGACATGGCACAGCCGGGCCCTGACCCAGCCACAGCTCCAGCCCTACGCCCAACCCTTCCCACAGCCTCCCCGGATGCACAGTCCTGCACCGAGCACACCCCGACTCTGGAGGGACTCTGAACCCAGCACTGGAACCCTGGCACTGTTCACCTTGTCCCACTGTCCTGCAGCAGAGAGGGCACCATCACAGCCCATGGAGCAGGTGCAGTGGGATCTGGAGACCCTCTAAGCCACCATCCACCCTCTGTCAGAGCCCACTCTCTTCACTCAGCCAATGGGGCAGCTCACCACAGCAGCCTGTGGTCTCAAGCCCCCATGCTCAGTGCCTTGGGACAAGGCAGAGTGGAGCTGTTAATCTGTGACACAGGAATGGTCGCTCTGAAACCAGTTCTGCAGGGCCCAGTGGGGTTACCAGGCCATGAGCATAAGTGCCACGGGAATCAAGGGTGAAAAACACCATTTATTGGTGTTCCAACCATCCACAGCAGAGCCAGAGGAAACTCCGTTTTCAAGAGAAGCACCCCCAGCCTGCAGTGACCCCAACTCCATGCCCACAGCACAGCCAGCCCAGGTCCAGCCCCAGCCCAGTGCCACTCCTACTCCTCCTTCCTCCAGGGATGTACCATGGGGAACAACAGAGTGATGCCTTGGGCAGGAGGACTGCATGGCAGCAGGGGCCAGGAGAGGGTTGAGCACAGATGGAGAAGCACATTGCAGGCAGAGCTGCCACACGGCACGGCCAAAGCTGGAGCTGGAGCCAGAGTCACAGCCACTCCAGGCCTGTCTCGGGGTGACCTGGCATCATCTTCTCCCTGGGGTATCCCTGAGGCAGTGGGGGCTGTGGTTGACAGTGTCTCGAGAAGAGAGCAGGATGGCTGCTGCCAGCATCTTGCATGTTTCAGCCTGTCCACAGCCACAGGGCTCCAGAGGTGTGGCGAGTCAGGCAGTGCACAGGCTGGGGGCAGGGATGGGACATGGCTTCTGCCTCACATCCGATTTGCTTTCCAGGAGAGATAGCAGTTCCAGACGATGGCAACACACTGGACAACAGCCAGCCTGGGGACAGAGGGGACAGGGTCCACAGCCACCGGCTCAGGACGCCAGGGGCTGGGGGCCAGAGCCACAACACTACCTGTGCTGCAGGGGCACGAAGTAGAAGTTTGCAATCTGCACCGGTGGCCAGATCTGGGCAGAGAAGGGGAGAGCGGTAAGGGGCTCTGCCAGTGCCCCTACCAGTGGGTGCCTTGTGCCCACTCCTGCCTGGCACGTGGGGATGGGAGAGACAGGGACACAGACCCGCCAGCACTCACACAGTAGTTGGTCATCAGGGCATCTGTGTAGTCCTGCAAGTGAAGGGAGGTATGAGCATGCAGAGGGTCCCTGTCCCCACCACTGTCCTCAGCTCCATGCCCCTGGGCACAGAACCCCCACAGCCCTGCCCACACCTTTCCACAGCTGTTTCCTCAGAGGTTGCAGGGACAGGGCAGCCACAACCACTCTGTCCCCCCAAGAACCCTCTGTGCCACAGCCAGGGCACATGGGCAGGTGGCTTCTCTCCCTGCTGTGGGCTGTGAGCCCCTATTCAGCCCTTCACCACCCCAGGCCCTTCCCGCGCACTGCGGGGCATGGATGGAGATGGGCACTCAGCCAGGGCAGCTGCCCTGGGAGCCCGAGGTGCTATTGTGTCCTCACGCTGTAGCCACAGCTATGCCGCATCCCTGTCCCATGGCAGCAGTGAGTCCCTCATCTAGCCTGGCCATGACTCAGCCGGGAGCCCGGGCTGCTCCTGATGCTGGCTGGCAGCCCAGGACAGGGAGAGCGGGCGCAGGGTGATGGATGCTCTGCTGACGCTTCCTCTGCGTGGGGACAGGTGGATGTGCCCCAAGCCAGGGGTGAAGGTGTTGCCAGCATTACCTCCCGGATCCCAGCCCAGCCAACCTCTCCAGGGCAGCCCAGAGCCATGGCTTGCAGGAATCACCCACCATGGTGGGATCCTTTGGAGGAGATGAGGCAAGATCCATAGCACCAGCTGGTTGGGATGTAGCAGAAGCAGATGAACAGGAGCACACAAAGTGCCACCTATGACTGGGACCTATCTGTGTCTGCCCCTGGGGTGCCTCGGAGCACCCCATACCCTGACTGTGGCTCATGGAGAGATTGGAGAAAGCAGAGGTGACATGATCCTGCCCCAGGACCTGCTCACTGCACTCCAGGGCAGGATAAGAGGCATACACTGGCAGTCCAGCAGGCAGCAGGCCAGTGCCTGGTGGTGTCCCCACGCAGAGGAACAAGCTCTGGGTGATGGCACCCAGGCAGAGCTCCAGCCCAAGGTAGCACATCTGCCTGGGATGGAGCCCTTCACACACAGCCCTGGGGAAGTGTCAGCACGCGGGGCTGGTGCTGCCACCCCAGCAGCCACAAGACCACCCCGGTGAGCCTCATCCCGCGGTGGGTGGGCACTCGCTCCCCGGTGACTCACTCTGGACACGCTGACTCAGCGATCACACCGGTTTCCAGCAATTACTGCTAATGGGAGCCATCTCGATAATGGCTCTGGAGACCCAGCCAGGAGCAGGGCAGGATGCTGTGTAGGAGCCCGCGGCACCTGCGCCTGGCACAGGTGGAACCCTGGTGCCACACCACAGGAATGGCCCTGGTGTCAGCGCCCAGAGGGCTGGCAGAACCAGGTACCTGATGCCCTCAGGACCTGGGACCCAATGCACGCATACGGCCATGAATGGGGGCAGCTGCCAGGGCTAGCAAACTGGAAGGATCTCCCATGGACCCCCCAGGAACCCACCTGCCACTCCAGGATGGCAGCACATACCTGCTGGATCTTGGACCAGTTATCCTTCACCGACAGCCCATTCATGGCCCCTGTGATGGCCAGAAAGCAGCCAAGGAAGCAGGGCGCAAAGCCCCCCTGTGAGAGAGGAGCCAGGGACAATGCTGATGGGCTTGTGGCATTTGGAGCCAGGCCGACCACCAGCAGCTGCTGCGACCCTGCCCATCCCAACCCTCCATCATGGCAGGACTGGGCCCAGCTCAGGCACAAGAGTTCTTGGAATGAGATGGAAATTTGCTACAGGAACATGGCCGCACCCACCACTCCATCCTGCTGCCTCAGCCCCGTGTGACACCTTCACCCAAATCACACCAACCTGGTCCAGCACCATCTTCTTCACGGCCACGACTTTTGTGTTCCCTGGGACGAGCCGATCCAGGATCCTGTACCAGCTGCCCACAACAGGGCCCTGCAGGAGTCAGAGGGTGAGAGCAGCATCTGCCCTCACTGGCCAAGGGGGATCCAGAGCTGGTTATATGGTCCCAGACCATTGGGATGGGCTTGTCCTGCCTCCCTCCCTGGGCTGTGCAGCTTCTGCTCCAGGGAACCAGCCCTGCCACAGCTGCTAGAGGTGGCATCAGGATGACCCAGCTCATACTGCAGCACCATGGCCCCACCCTGCCAAAAGAGCTCCCCATCCCATCCCATCCCATCCCACTGTGCTGGCACTCACCACAAAGCAGAAGCCAATGGTCATCATTTTCAGGGTGCGCGGGCTATGGTGCCCATGGAGCCCCCGTCGCTCCACCAGCTGTTGTGCAGTCACATCCCCAACTCCCATGAGGACCCCTGTGACCAGCACAGCCCACTCAGGCAGGCGAGACTTGTGCATGCCCTGCTCACAGCTGGGTCCCCGGCCCCAATTCTGTTGCTGCTCCCCTGCCCTGGGACACCAGAGCCTGCTCTGGCCCCACCAGCTCATCCCAGCTGCAGCTCCCCCCAGCCTGCACTGAACCCTGCTGAGCACCTTGGGCTTCTCAGGATGCTGCAGCATCTCTGGCCAAAAGAGTGCCCAGCTGCAACTCCTCCCTGTGCCCCAGGCACAGGGCTGACCTGTTGAGAGAGACTGATTAATACCTGTCACCCAGGGCCTGCAGTGCCCAAGGCTCTCAGGACAGAACCCACCTGACTTTTGCCTGTGCTTCCCACCACGGCTTCTCCTGAGCCTCCCCCAAACCTCTCCCTGAGCACTGGGCAGGCTCTGCCAACTGTGATCCCTGCCTGGAGAGCCATTCTTTGCCTGTGCCCCTGCCAGCAGCCAGGATACGCAGGATGTGCTCCCCATTGACCGGGCTGCCCTAGCCCCTCGCTGTGGCCGGCTGCTGGCACTACTCCTGGCCCTGTTTCCAGATCAGTGTCCCCGGTAGGGTGCTGCCCGGCTGGGCCTCTGGCAGCTCCTGCTCCATCCTACACCCCTGACCCCTTCGACGCAACTTGGCTGGCCCGGTGCTGCCCCCTGGCCCCAGTGCTGCTCTCCCTGTCCCTGGCGGCTCCTGCTCACTCCCCCCGGCTCCTCCCAGGATGGTTCCCAGGCAGGTCTCCAGCCCCACTGCCACTCCGTTCCATCCTTGGAAGCCCCGAGCCCAACAAGCACTTGGCCTGGGGAGCGGTGGCCCCAGCATCCCCCATCCCAATACACCCCGCCATGGCCAGCCCCACCCCAGGGGCTCCATGAGCAGTTCATCTGGGACAAGGGCTCAGTTCCCTGCCCCTGCACCTCATCATGTGGCCCCCAGAGCCCACAAGCAGGACTAGCCTGGGCTCTGTAGCCCCATGGAGCCCCCAATAACACCTCTTGCTGCCACCTCAAGGGATCCATCTCCCACCCTGGATCAGCCCTGGAGTCCCAGGCTCTGTCCCCCAGCCTTGAGACCCTTTCACCCATTCACTATGGCAGGGCAGCCCTGCCAGCCCATGGGCCACAGCAGCACAGGGGAGGGGGTGGCAGCAGGTGCTGGATTCCAGGTCAGCATGACTGGAGTGTTGGCTGCTCCCACAAGCAGCATTCCCAGGAGCTGGATGCAGGGACACGGTGCTCATTGAGAACATGCAGCCATAGCACTGCTGTTACTGATCCAGTGCCGAAGGCTTCGGGCATAGTGCCCTGTGGTGACGAGGCTATGTCAGAGGGGAAACAGACCTCTCTCTGCCCAAACCTGGGGGTGCAGTAGGATCCAGCCCCTCACAGTGACTTTGGCACCAGCACTGACCCAGGGTGACACCAGCAGAGCCTGGCTCTGCAGGGCTGGAGCCTGCAGCAAGGCCAAGCCCAGAGCCAGGGTGCCTAGCTGACCCCAGGTCGTTGCTCCCGCAACCAGAGGATTCCAAACGGGGCCTAAACCTAAGTAGGGCACCGTCTGCACTCCCACAGCATCACCACGGCAGGAGCACAGGGCTGCTCTCCACAGGCAGGGAGGGACAGCAAGGTCACGGCTGTGGGCACGTGCTGCTGCCCGCTGTGCACAGGCCCTGCTGGCAGCCTGGCCTGGGGCCCGGGATGCAGGAGGCAAAGCCCTGTCCAACCCCATGGTTCTCGGACAGCAGCTCAGCTGGCGAGCACAGCTGGATGTAGCAGGCACAGCCAACTGCCAGCAGCTCCCTGGCCCAGCCCCAGCTGGCAGCACCAGAGGTTCCAGGAGCAGCAAGGGAAAGCAGGGCTGAAGGCTGGGATGTGCTCGGCCCAGGGCACAGAACAGGGCAGTGCACAGAGCACAGCACAGCCAGCAGTGAGGGGTCGAGCCCAGCCATGAATGGGAGTCTGAGAGCAGGAACACTTGGCCCCAGCAGCGCTGCCCCAGCCTGAGGGAATGGCTGTGCCTCACCAGCTGGGTCTGGGCACCTACCACAGGCAGGGAGAGGTGAGCCCGAGGGCAGAGCTTCTTCTGGGCCAGGGAAACCACATCTAGTGTCAGCCCAGCATAAAGCAGTCGTACCCACTACGGCACAGCCCTGTGCCCCTGGGCGCTGCTGGGGCCTGGACAGACCAGGGGCTGTGCCATGGCAGGGCCAGCTCTGAGAAGTGGCAACAGGCAGAGTAGGGCTGGAGCTGGAGCCAGCCCAGTGCCACACCGAGCCTGCATGGCAGCACGCGGGGGCTGGGGAGGCGCGGGCAGGGTTGGCCCTGGGCAGCCCTCCCAGCTTCACTCTGGCCTCTCACCAGGCACCAGGGGATGTGCTGCCAGCAGTGCCCAGCAATAGACTCCATCACATCCGATAAAAATAACAGCAGGAGCAGCAAGGTGGCCTGGCAGGGCCCCAGCAGCTGAGCAGGGGGGCACTGGGCCACACCCGCAGGGGCAGCAGGCCCAGGGTCTGCACTGTGAGGGGAGGCCTTGGCTCAGCGGGGCACCCCCAGACCTCAGGGTTGTGCTTTCCCAGCGTCCTGGGCTGGTGCCCGGGTAACAGCAGGGCAGTGGGGGAGTGGTGGCAAGGGAGGGGCTGCAAGCAGGTGGTGCAGCAGGGAGCAGAACAGGGACCCCCCCTCCTCCCCATCAGTGGTAATTCAGAGCCCCTGCTTGGCCCCGAGCACACACAGCACAGGCAGGATGGGCTCTCCCACCACCCAGCCCCAGCCCCGGGGGGGCTGGGGGAGACAAGAGGGAGAGTAGGTGGCAGGGGGCAGAGCTGCCTGGTGCTCAGGGTAACAAGTCTCTGGGGCGGCAGATTTATGGCACTTCCCGGGATCTGCAAACAGCAGCACCGTTAGGGAGGTTCAGTGCAGGGCCCCGGGAGCCCCTCCCCAGGCAGCACCTATGTGCCTGAGTCCTGGCACACACCTGGGAGGCAGCCGAGCCTATGCAGCGGGGCAGCACCTCACCGAACCCCATTGTCACAGCCCAGGATCCGTCCCCCGCCGGGGCAGCCTCCCCCCGGGGCATGGGGGAGACTCCTTGAGCCGTGGGAGACCGCTCCGGGGTTGTGCCTCCTTACAGCCCACACTGACACCCCTCGATGCAGATCTCCTGAGCCCGGCGGGGGCCGGGCCCCCTCGTCCGGCGGGATACAGGGGGCGTCCCTGCTCTCCCCGCTGACCCTGGGGCAAGGCCGCCCCTCTCGCGTGCCGGTGGGGCGGGCTGCGTGCCGGGGGCCCAACCCTGTGCCGGGGGTGTCGCGGCGCGGCCGCCGGGGCCCGCTCCGTCCCTTACCGGCGGTGAGCGCCTGCGCCGCCCCGGGCCGCCCCGCCAGCAGCCGCCTGCAGCCCCTCCACAGCGCCGCCATGGCCCGCGTGTCGCGGCACAGTGACGCGAGTCGCGGCGCGCTGTCGTGTCGCGACCGAAGGCGTTTATTGGTCAGTACCGGCCCAGCACTGTGGTCAGCAGCGCCATCCGGATGTACATCCCGTTCTCCGCCTGCCGGAAGTACGCGGCGCGCGGGTCCGAGTCCACCTCCACGCTGCGGCGTGACGTCATCAGCGGGCGCCGCCCGCGCCCCGCACACACCGCGGGCCTGCCCACCCCAAAGACACCCACACCAGAGCCCTGTCCGCCCTAAACCCCCCACACCGCAGCCCTGTCCGCCCCCACAACACACCCACACCACAGCCCTGTCCGCCCCAAAGACACCCACACCACAGCCCTGTCCGCCCCAAAGACACCCACACCTCAGCCCTGTCCACCCCAAACCCGTCCAGCACCACAGCCCTGTCTGTCCCTAAACCCGCCCAGCACCGCAGCCCCCAGCACCCTGAGACTCCCTACCCTGCCG
The DNA here is from genome assembly GCA_035583185.1 of Anabacerthia variegaticeps. Classification (NCBI taxonomy): domain Eukaryota; kingdom Metazoa; phylum Chordata; class Aves; order Passeriformes; family Furnariidae; genus Anabacerthia; species Anabacerthia variegaticeps. The sequence continues at coordinate 73,774 of JAWWEW010000017.1, read as the reverse complement.
AGCACACTGTAGCCCCGTGCCCCTGACCCCACAACACCACAGCCCAGCTCCCCCTGAGCTCCCCACGGTCCCCATGCCCTGAGAACGCCCACTCCTGCCCATACCGTACATACCCTGTCTCCCCAGACCACCCCCCCGAGGCCCACTCCCCCTGTACTGGGCAGCCCCCGGCTCCCCTCCTCCCCCACTGATCTCATGGACGCGGGGCAGAGGGTGCCTCGCCACCATCCTCTCCTTGGCACGGGTCATGATGTGGGGCGTGAGGATGAACTGCCCAAAGCACTGAGGGGACACACAGAGAGCCCTGAGCCGGGACAGGGGACCTCATATCCCCCCAAGGGCAGCAGGACCCAAGGTCCCCTCACTCACGGCCTCGTACTCCTCGGCCTGCTGGAAGCGTTCCTTCTGGATGCGGGTCATGTAAAGTACATCTGTGTCTGGCAGTGCCTCCTCGATGCTCCCGAACTCCTCCTGGGGTGGCACCGTCAGCGGGGTGGGGGGCACAGGGCCGAGGGAGCATATGGGGGCCAGCACCCCACCCCACTCCTCACCTGCTGGATGCCCCTGGAGGCCACAAAGCTGGTGATGTCAGGGGGCATGCGGAGGCCAGGGGGGGTCACGTAGCGCAGGTTGATGCGGTACAGGGTGAGCAGGCGGGCAAGGGAGTGCACTGTGCGCCCGTGCTTCAGGTCGCCCACCATGGTGATCTGGGGAGAACAGTCAGGTCGGACTGGTCACAGTCCCCCAGGGCCCAGGCAGGGACCCTCAGTCCTCCTGCCCCATGGCAGGGGCAGCCATGCCCCCCGGCCCCTGCGCCTCACCGTCATGCCATTGACAGTGCCCAGCTCCTCACGGATGGTGAAGATGTCCAGCAGCGCCTGCGTGGGGTGTTCCCCCACCCCGTCCCCGGCATTGATCACCGGCTTGCGGCAGTGCCTGGCAGCCAGCTGGAAGCACGGGCAGGGCAGGCAGGGGTGAGGGCAGGCAGAACACAGCCCCCACAAGCCCCACGGTGACAGGCCCCCTGCCCAGCTGGGGACTGTGACCCTGCCCCACAGTGCAGGTCACTGTCCTCACCATAAGGGCAGAGCCCCCAGGACAGGATTCAGCCGCACGAGCGCACCCAGCCCCTCTCACCTCGACAGCGCCAGGCTGGGGGTGCCGCAGCACCAGCACGTCGGCGTAGCAGCACATGGTCTGCACCGAGTCGGCCAGTGACTCGCCCTTCTGCACTGAGGAGGTGGCCTCGGAGAAGGAGAGGACGGAGCCGCCCATCCGGCTCATGGCTGCCGCGAAGGAGCTGCTGGTCCGTGTGCTCGCCTCGTAGAACATGGTCGCCATCACCTTCCCCTGCGGGGGCTGTGCTGTCACCTCGGGGAGCTCGGGGCACCCCCACCTGGCACAGGGCTCCCTCAGGTGCCTGGGGGCCAGGTGCACGGCTCACCTTGAGGATGTCCAGGTTCCGCTCTCTCTGCACCAGCAGGCGCAGGACGTGGGCCACATTGAACAGGTGGGACAGCTGTGGGGACAGGCGGCTCAGAGGGCGTAGGTGGCACTAGGGCTTGGCTGGGGTGCAGGAGGCACCAAAGCCCCCTTGGCCTCATGGCCCCTGGACCCAGGCACCTGATCCTTGGAGAACTGCTGGACAGAGAGGATGTGCTGCCCAACGAGGGGGTGCAGCTGCACGGAAGTCTGGAAGTGCGGGGAGCGCTGCGGGGACGCCTGGCGTGGGACGGGGCCCAGCGGGTAGAATTGACTGTCCTGCGTCATCACTGCATCTGGAGCACCAAGAGGAACAGGTCAGCCCACAGGGGTGCCCAGGGGAGCTCAACCACCTGCTGCAGGCTCTGGACCCCCACTGTGGGACCCCAGATCCCCACTGCACTCACCTGGCTCTGATGCCTTCCTGCCGACCTTCTCACGGGTGTCCTCAGCTAGGCAGGAGAGGGGAGTGGTGCCATTAGGGGGTGTGAGGAATGGCAGCATCCCAGGCCCTGCTGTCCTCCCAGGGTGCTGCTGGCAGAGCACAGCCCTCTCGGGACTCGGCAGCACCAGGCAAAACCATGGCAGGGCCTGATGCCAGGGTGATGGCCACCCAAGGACAGGCGGGCAAAGCCACACGTCATGCTGAGCCCCTCTCCCCACACGTCCCACAATTCCCAATTGGCCACCCCCAAAATCACACTGGCAGGCGAAGGGTCCCCCGAGGTGCCACGCAGGTTGGGGCAGGAGAGGAGCAGGTGGCAGAGCCGTGCCCTGTCCTGTGGCACCTGGCACTGGGTGTGGAAAGGGGCCTGTGGTGGGCGGCAGGGGCGGCCTGGGGTCCGCACCGCACCTGGGGGAGGGGATGCACTCATGGGCTGCAGTTAGTGCCATTAGTGAGTGTGTTCCCCCCTGGACATTACCAGTGCCTCGGGCGCCCGGGCGGTGTGTGGCTCCCAGCCTCTGGAACGCTGAACAGGACACAAGGGCTGGCGTCAGCAGGGCTGCCCATCCGTGGCCCCAGACCCAGCTCTGGCAGCACACCTTGCTGCCTGCCTGCCACACTGGCCGCCCCCCTACCTGGCAGGCCCGGGTCAGAGGAGCAGTGGATGCGGGGCAGGGGGTGGAAGCGCGAGTCACCTGCGGGGCCAGGGCGGCGGGGGCTGGAGGCTCGTCCACGCAGCATGTCACCAGCTGCCACGTGCCGGGGCTGCTCAGGGGTCTGCAGCGAGAGACCCAGCTGGAGCCAGGATGGACAGGGACCTCCCCACCAGCCCCGTGCACCCCAGTACCTTCACAATGTCCTTGGCAGGAGCCACGTGTGGCAGCACCACAGCTCCTGAGGGCCACTTCTTCACATCCTGCCCATAGCCAGGCGGCACCAGCACCTGCAGCCATGGGGGTGATGGGGTTAGGGGTGGTGGGGTCAGCACTGGAGAACCCCCTCAGTGCTCGGGTACCCCTTCAATACAAAAAAAGGAAAAAGGGACCCAGGGCCTTACCTGCCCATCAATGTAGGCAACCTCCCCACGCAGTACCACCCTCCGCACTGTTCCCTTCACTTTCATGCCCTCAAAGGGGGTCCATCGGGCCTTGGAGAAGGCCATGCAGCTCGGGATGATCCATTCGTGCTCCAGGTCCACCTGCCAAGACAGCGGGTCAGAGGCAGAGGGGCTGGGGCCAGACCTGGGGCAGGTGGGCAGGGACCCACCTCCACGTAGGTGTCTTCCTGTGCTGGCAGCCCAAAGATCTTGCGTGGGTTCTCGTACAGGCGCTGGACAATGTCCTCGATGCTGAGCCGCCCCTCAGACACAGCCGTCAGCAGCAGAGGCAGCATCGTCTCCAGGCCAGGGTACCCGGGGGGCGGCTTCTGCCCCTGCTTCTCCTCCAGCGTGTGAGGGGCTGCAGGACAAGACTGGTCACTGAGGGCTGTCCCCACCTGCTTCCCCTGCCCTGCAGCCACCCTCCCCCAGGGCTCACCGTGGTCAGTGGCGAAGCAGTCAATGGTGTCCATATTCTCCCAGAGCGCCTCCACATCCTGGCGGGTGCCCAGTGCTGGCCGCACAGTTGCCTGGCCCTCCCCGAGGCGCCCCAGGTCATCCTGGCTCAGGAAGAGGTGGTGCGGGGCCACCTCGCATGTCACCGGGATCCCCCTCTGCTTGGCCGCTTTGATGAGGAGAATCTGGGGGTGCCATGGTTAGTGGGGTGAACACACAGGGCCCCATGCCCTGCTCCCAGAGCCCACGGTCCCCACACCCAGCTCACCTCCTCCCTGCGGGCCACGTGGCAGATGTGGACGGGACGCTGATACAGCTGAGCCACCATCAGCACGGCGGCCACTGTCTGCCGCTCCGCGTGTGCCACGACAGGCAGGTGCTGCGGCCACTGCTCCAGGTGCTGGTGGGGAATGGGGCTGGTGGGCACCGGCACCAGGAGCGGCTCTGCCCCATGCCAGCCCCTGCCTGCCACTCACCTCCATCCACAGTGACACGTCATCCATCCGCAGGCTGGAGAAGGTGTCGTTCAGGTACATCTTGAGCCCGGCAGCCATCCCGGCCAGGGGACCTAGGGTGCTGGCATTCTCCGAGGAAGCCCCCAGGAAGAGGGCAAAGTCACAGCGGGCCCCAGCCTCAGCCAGCTGCAGGTTGAAAGGCGGTGGGTGCTGTGCCGGGGCCAGTCCCACCACGAACAAACGAGCCCACGGCAGGCAGCAAGCCCACCACGGCCAGCCCAGCAGCCAGGGAGGGGACACAAGATTCAGGCTGGCAGCAGCCCCTCACCTTCTGTGCCAGGGTGAAGGAAGCAGCGTCGGTGATGGCAGGGCTAGTGTTGGGCATGGCACACACCATGGTGACGCCCCCAGCCAGGGCAGCTGCTGTGCCTGACGCAAAGTCCTCTTTGTGGGTGCCACCCGGCTCACGGAGGTGGACGTGGACATCGATGAGGCCTGAGGAGTGTCCACCTCAGCACCGGAAGTCCCCAGCCCCAGGGGACGTGGGGGACACGGGGCACCTCAGGGAAGCATCTTCTTTCCCTGCAGTGCCCCCAGATATGCCCAGCCTGGCCCCCAGGGCTGTCCCAGATCTGACCTTCCCCCATGGAGCCCTTGGCCCCCCTGTGCTCTCTGTCCCACACACCTGGCAGACGGATGAGTTTCTGGGATGTCATGCAATCCACATGCATCTTCAGTGGGGGGGCTGCCCCAATCTGGCCCAGTGCCTGCAGAGACAGCAGCTGTGAGGCAGGACGCCAAGCCAGGGTAACAACAGCAGACTGATCTGCACCCTAAAAACAACCCCTGCACAGTGATGCCCACTCAAAATGCCCACCCCACAGCACCCACAACAGGACTTCCACAACCCCTCTTTGCTCCTTTCCCCTGCACACACCTTCCTAGGGCCCCTGTGTGACCCAGCCTACCTCCACAAAGAGCTTTGTGCACTTGATGTCGATGATGAGGGGCACGGAGTAGTCGACGGCCAGGCGCCGGGTGCGGTACCCCTTGGTGACAAAGGAGGAGAGCCGGCGGCCCCCCGAGTTGCGCATTGAGAGGTTGATGACCATCTCAAAGTGGTTCTCGGCCAGGTAGTCCAGGATGCTGCGCTGGGTCTCCCGGGTGCCAGCCTCGCTGCCATCAGTCTCCTCAAAGTGCCAGTCCACAGCCTTCACCTGCAGGCAGTGAGCCCGTCAGGACCCCCTGCTTCCCCTGGGGGTGCCCTCAGCCCCACCAGCCCCCAGCTCTGACCTTGATGCCATGCTCAGTGTAGAAGTCAGCAGTGCCGAGGCTGGCATACAGGTTGTAGCCAAGGTTCTCCAGTGTCCGCACCGTGGGCAGCAGCTCACTCTTGTTCTGCAACAACCCGGGGGCCTGTTAGGGGGTGGAGGGGGAAACCTAGCCCCCCCAGCGCTGTTCCCACACACACCTTGTAGCTGCCAATGGTCAGCAGGATGTTCTTCTTGGGGATCTTGAAGCCAGTGCTGAGCATGGCCTTCAGGTATGCCTCACAGCGGTTCTCCCCAAAGCAGGCCACCTCACCAGTGCTGGTCATTTCCACCCCCAGCACCACGTCAGCACCCGCCAGGCGTGAGAAGGAGAACTGGGGCACCTGGTGGCAGTGGGGGGGCTCAGGGACTGTCCAGCCCCATGCCCCAGCCTGGCCCACAGCCCCCACTCACCTTGACACCGACAATGCCCGTGCCTGTCATAAGCCCCACAGGCTCCACATCCTCGCCCATGATCACCTGGCTGGCCAGAGCCACCAGGTCCACCCCCAGAGTCTTGGACACGAAGGGGAAGGAACGAGACACACGGACATTGCACTCAATCACCTTCAGCTGATCATCCTGGAGGAAAAGGAATGGAATGAGGTATGGCTGGGGACAGGGGGTGTTCTCCCACGAGCACTCTGTGCCTCCAGTCCCTGTACCTTGGCAATGAGCTGCAGATTGAAGGGCCCCGTGACCTGCAGCTCCTGCCCAATGGCATGGACGATGGCTGTGATGCGCTCCAGCGTCGTGGGGGTGATGTCCTGTGGGGGGGTCACCAGTGTGGCATCACCTGAGTGCACCCCGGCATTCTCCACGTGCTCCGAGATGGCGATGGCCACCACAACACCATCACAGGCCACTGCGTCCACATCGATCTCCTGTGAGCAGGAACATGGTCACAGCCTGTCACTGGGGGCCAGGGCTCTTATGGGGCGCCCTGGGGCTAGAACAGCCCCCTGGATGGACCTTGGCCTCCTGGATGAACTTGGAGATGACAACAGGCTGTTCCTTGGATACGGCCACGGCATTGCTCAGGAACTTCTCCAGGTCGCTGTCCGAGTAGGCCACGTTCATGGCGGCGCCGCTCAGCACGTAGGAGGGGCGCACAACGCAGGGGTATCCCACCTTGCAGCAGAAGTACTTGGCCGACTGCGGGAGATTGAACCTCAGGTGATACTCCAAGGGCCACCCTGGGCCACCCCGTCCCCCTTGCCGAGCCCCACCTCCATGTCAGAGAGCTTCTTCCAGAGAGGCTGGCTGATGCCAATAGAGTCGAGCAGGCGGGAAAACTTGAAGCGGTTCTCGGCCGAGTCGATGGCCTCTGGGGAGGTGCCCAGGATGCGGCACTGCTGCCGGTGCAGGGCCATGGCGATGTTGTTGGGCAGCTGCCCACCCATGGACAGGATCACGCCCTCAGGGTTCTCCAGCTCATAGATGTCCATCACCACCTGCAGCACAGCACAGGGCAGAGGGATGGCTCAGATGGTGCCATGGCAATTCTCACCCTGCCCCACAGTGGGCAGGACCCCAGACCCCTTACCTCAAAGGAGATCTCATCGAAGTAGAGGCGGTCACACATGTCATAGTCCGTGCTCACCGTCTCGGGGTTGTAGTTCACCATGATTGTCTTGAAGCCCATCTACTGGGGGGTGGCAGAAGGTGAGCCTGGGGCCCCCCACCTCTCCCTGGCCACATCCTCTGACCAGGGACACCTACCACCCACCCCAGAGGGTGTCAGGGCCCATCCGACCTTGCGGAGCTCCTGGATGCAGCCAACAGCACACCAATCAAACTCGACGCTGCTGCCAATGCGGTAGACACCGGAGCCAATGACCATGACGTGGGGCTCGCAGAAGGCCAGGTCATGATCAGAGCCATTGTAGGTCAGGTACAGGTAGTTGGTTTGAGCCGGCCACTCTGCCGCCACCGTGTCAATCTGCTTCACCACTGGCAGGATCTTCAGGTCATGCCGCATCTTCCGCACAGCCAGCTCAGTGCTGCGTGAGGCTGGGTGAGAACCAGGACTGGGGTGGGGGGCAGAGTGGGGCCGCTCCCTCCCCAACTCACCTGAGTACAGCCAGGGCCACCTGCTTGTCAGAGAAGCCAAGCTGCTTGGCACGCTTGAGCACAGCAGGTGGCATGGTGCCCTGCTTGCCACGGTACGACTCCAGCAGCACTGCGTGGTCCGTGATGTTCTTCATCTTGTGCAGGAACCACCGGTCAATCTTGGTCAACTCATACAGCCGCTCGATGGAGTACCCAGCCTGCAGCGCTGCTGCCAGCACGAAGATCCGCTTGTCCGTCGGCGTCTCCAGCTCCTGACGGGCCAGAGGATGAGCAGGGCTGGGGAAGGCAGGTGGCCACCTCTCCCAAGACTGCACCAGCAGCACAGATCCCCCAGACCCTGACACCCACCACATCCGAGGCTGGCTTCACCGTGGGGTCAAACCCCACACAGTTCTCATCCACCATCCTCAGCGCCTTCTGGAATGCCTCTTCAAAGTTCCTCCCAATGGCCATGACCTCCCCTGCAGAGGGGAAGGTGAGCTGCCAGACCCCATAGCCACCCTGTGCCTGCCTGCACTGCTGCCCCGCTATGCTCACCCACACTCTTCATGGAGCTGCCAATCTTGGTACTGACACGCAGGAACTTGCTGAGGTCCCAGCGTGGGATCTTCACCACACAGTAGTCCAGGCTGGGCTCAAAGTTGGCCGTGGTGGAGGTGGTGACAGAGTTCCTGGGGAGAGGACAGGGGTCAGTGGCCAGAGCTGTCCCGCTGTGGCAGCATCTTGTTCTGTGCCACAGCAACAGCTTACCTGAGGACGGGCAGGGGTATGCCCAGGGCCAGCTTGGCAGCCACGTAGGCCAGCGGGTAGCCAGTCGCCTTGCTGGCCAAGGCTGAGCTGCGGGAGAGCCGGGCGTTCACCTCAATGATGTAGTACTGTGGGCAGCAGGCAAGCAGGGTCAGCAGATGCCATGGGGCATGGCTGAGCCAACAACATGCCCAGACCCACTGGATCCCAGAGATGCCACAGCAAGGGGAGGACCCAGAGCCCACCAGGGCAGGGCTGACAAGGGGTTGGGAGTGGGACCTGGGACCCCCAGGGAGCTGTTTGTACCTGCTCTGACTCAGGGTTGAGGGCGAACTGGATGTTGCACTCGCCCACGATGCCCAGGTGCTGCACCACCTTGATGGCCGTGCGCCGCAGCATGAAGTACTCGGTGTTGTTGAGGGTCTGGCTGGGCGCCACCACAATGGACTCACCTGTGTGGATCCCCAGTGGGTCCAGGTTCTCCATGTTGCACACCTGGCAGTGGGGGGGGCGGTCACTGTGGGATAGAGGTTCCCTACCACCTCACATCCTGCCTACAGCAGGTCCCTCCCAGCTCCCACCACAACCTCCCTTTCTCAGCCAGGGCTGGAACACAAGTCCCTGGGACACCCCATGTGTTCAGCCTACTCACAGCACCGGGACGCAATGCTCTGGCTCACAGGGCACAGCTCCCAGTGGCACACAAGAGCTGTGCCAGCATCACAAGAGGCACAGGAGAGCCCTCCCTGAGGACAGGGTCCAGTGGGAACCCCCATCCCCAGCACCTGCTCCATGTCCACCCCGCCACAGCAGCCAGGAGGTCTCCCCCCATCTCATACCGTGACACAGTTGTTGTAGGCATCCCGCACCACCTCATATTCAATCTCCTTCCAGCCCTTGAGGGACTTGTCCACCAGCACCTGGGAGGTGTGGGCGAAGGCCTGGCTCACCAGGGCCACCAGCTCCTCCTGGCTGTTGGCAAAGCCGGAGCCCAGTCCCCCGAGGGCGTAGGCAGAGCGCACCAGCACCGGATACCCTAAACGCTCAGCCGCTGCCTGTGCCTGAAGGAAGCAATGGGATGATGGTGGGAACTGGAAGGACAGGCCCCTGCCGAGCCCTGTGGCCCCCCAGCCCGTCCCGGACCTGCTCCAGGGAAGCAGCAGCCTCGCTGGGTGCCACGTGCTCCCCAATTGCTTCCATCTTCTCTGCGAACACCTTGCGATCCTCTGTCATTTCGATGGAGGTGACTGGGGTACCCAGCACCCGCACATGGTACCGCTCCAGCACACCTGCCTTGGTCAGCTCCACCCCACAGTTCAGGGCTGTCTGCCCCCCAAAGGTCAGCAGCACACCATCGGGGCGCTCGTTTCGGATCACCTGCAGGGTATGGGGCAGTAGGACAGGAACGGCAGTGGGTCCCGTGTCCTCCAGCTGCTACTGCATCAGTGCTGCCACTCAAGTCCCTTCCACTCCCACCCAGCCCTCCACACAAGAGCCCCTCAGCTGTCCCCCAGCCCAGACATCCCTATACCTGCAAACTCCCCCCTCCCAGCTAGTGCTCCAGAGCACTCACCTGTGTGACATACTCAGGGGTGATGGGCAGGAAGTACACCTTGTCCGCCAGCCCCTTGGATGTCTGCACTGTGGCAATGTTGGGGTTGATCAACACTGTCTGGATGTTCTCCTCCTTCAGCGCTTTGATAGCCTAATGAGGAGCAGAGGGGTCACGGTTGGTGGCCCTGGGCCCCTGCGATCCCGTGACACCCCAGCTCTCCCTGTGCCCTGGGGTTGGTGCTCACCTGTGACCCCGAGTAGTCGAACTCCCCTGCCTGCCCGATGGAGAGGCCACCAGAACCCAGGATCAGCACCTTGCGGGGCCGGGCCACATCTGGGCCTCCTGTCAGTGCCTCGGGGTAGGTCAGCAAGTCCCGCAGGCGCTCCCGCACTGAAGGGACACAGCACGCTGGGGATGGGGACCACACGGACCCCCCGGCACAGCCCTGTCCCACAGCCCCTGCCCCACGGTCCTGCCCACAGCCCCGGCCGCCCCTGACGCTCACTCCCACCTGTCTGGGCACTGCTGTCCCCGTTCCGCAGGTCTCGTGCTGCCTCCACAAAGACATCGAAGAGCCCCTCCAGGTCTGTGGGGCCGGCACAGTGCTCGGGGTGAAACTGCACGCTGTGCAGGTGGTCAGGCAGGGCACAGCCCTGTGCCCACCTGTGGCCCCAGCCACAACTCCACAACCCCCAGCCCCATCTCCACAGCCCTGCACCCACCTGAAGAAGGGCTTGTGCTGGTGGACAAGGCCCTCGTTGGAGCCGTCGTTGGCGTTGGTGAAGAGCGGGGTCCAGCCAGGCGGGAGGCTGCCCGCCTCCACTGCAAAGCCGTGATTCTGTGACGTGATGAAGCAGCGCTGCGTGTCCTCGTGCAGGCACGGCTGGTTGTGCCCGCGGTTCCCATACCTGGGTGGCGGGACAGGCATCAGGCGGTCCTGACAGCTGAGACCACACTGTGATCCCAGCTCCAGACCTCCACTCACTTCATCTTGTAGGTGCGGGCGCCAAGGGCCAGGGCAAGCAGCTGATGCCCCAGGCAGATCCCAAAAACCGGCTTGGGCTGGGGTGCATCCAGCACCCGGCGCAGGCTGGACACTGTCTCCTGGCAAAGTTGCGGGTCCCCAGGGCCATTGCTGATGAACAGGCCATCAAAATCTGCGCCAAGAGAGCAGTGGGGTCAGACTGGGACCCGCCAGACCCTGGAAGTCACAATAGGGTCCCCCAAGGTTCCCACAGGATTACAACTGCCCAGCAGAGAAGCACCCTGAGCCCACAGCCTCCCCAACACCTCAGCAGGGTCACAGCAAGATGCCCTGACCTTGCAATACTGAACCCAGTGGCAGCATGGGATTCCCCCAAGCCCCCATGGCCTCCCCTGCAGTCACATTAGGGCCCCCCAAAACACAGTCCAGAACCCCCCATGTCAATCACAGCAAGACACCCCAAGCCCATGGCCCCTTTTCTGTAGTGTCACACTGAGGACCCTGAGTCCTAAAGCCCCCAGGAAGGACAACACTAAGACCCGTTGCTCCATGGCACAGAGCAGAACACAGATGACTGCTGTCCCCAGCACCAACCAAGCAGGCAGTCCTCAGTCCAAACCCTGTCTCCCTATCTCTCATTGGGGCCCCAAGGACATCCCCGGCCAGCGCCATCTCACCTGCAGTGTCCAGCGGGTGGTCCCAGGGCACCACGGTGACAGCTGCTCCCCGCTCACACAGGCACCGCACCTGGTTGTTCTTGAGGCCGCAGTCGAGGGCTGTGATGCGCAACAACCCCCCAGGGTTGAACACACGTGGCACCTGCGGGAGGGGGAGTGTATCACCTGGTCCCCCATTGGGGCCAGCCCTCCACACTGAGGGGCTCTGCAGCCCTCTCTGCTGCTCCCCAGCCCCGCTCAGCCCCTCCAGCCCCAGTCAGCCCTCCCCCTCCTCGCACCTTCAGCGACACCTCCTGCACCAGGTGCTGCTTGCTGGGGTCCTCAAAGGCAAGGCTCTCCTCAGGGGTCCCATCCGGTACCAGCTTCCCCAGCAGCGTCCCCTCCTCACGGATCTTCTTTGTTAGTGCCCGGGTATCCACCCCTGTGGGTAGGCTGTGAGACACAATCCTGCGGCCACAATCCACTCCCACAGGACCCTGTGCCCCAGCAGCATAGTCACCCCAAAATGGGACCGGTTCAGAACTCACAGACCCACAACCCCGCCTTGCAGTGTCTCCAGTCCCACCTTCCAGCCCAGGGATGTTCTGCTCCTTCAGCCACTGGTCCAGCGAGCAGGATGCACTCCAATGGCTGGGGGTCTCCGTACACTCGCCCACCACCAGCGCAGCCACATGGATCTTGCTGGACTCGAACCACTGGGGAAGCAGGGGGTGAACAGGGCCAAGAGGGAGGTCATTAGCCCAGGAGAAGTCCCATGGGACACAGACTCCCATCCCTGGCCGATAGAATGGGACCAGGCCCCCAAGTGCTGGGCTGTCACTGCCCCCCCTTGTCCTACATCCATCCCATCGAGGCTGAGCCTTGGTCCAGGGGAGGGCTGCTGACAGCAAGATCCCCAGGGTCAGCATAGGGAGGCCAGCACAGCACGGCCACAGCAGGGCTGGACTCTGCCCCAGGACGCGCAGCCTGAAGGCCAAGGGGCTCGGAGGGGGCTGGGGCTTCGAGCAGGCCCAGTGCTGCCTTGTCCTGCAGGGCTGGGACCCCCACCCTGCAACCCATCTCCACCTTGTCCCTGGCAAGGACACACAGCCCTGTTCCCCGAGTGCTGTGAAGGCACCCCAATCCCAAGTCTCTCCCTGCCCAACCCCGGTCCTTGGCATGTCAGAGCATGCTGGACTCTGCTGCAGCTCTGGGCTGGGCAGCATGAATCAAAACCTCTGCCTGCCGCCACATGCCACTCGCTGCCCCGCTGCGGCACTCTGTGCTGGCCCGCCCTGGCACGTCGTGCTGTCTGTCCTGCCCTGGCACCCGGCCCCGTCCCGCCCTGGCACGTCCCGCCCTGGCACATCGTGCTGTCCGTCCCGCCCTGGCACATCGTGCTGTCTGTCCTGCCCTGGCCCCCGGCCCCGTCCCGTTCACCCACGTGCCACAGCGGCACCACGACGGGACCCGCTGCCCCCTGCCCACCGCCCCTGGCCCCCCCCGTTCACCCTGCTGAGGCCGAAGCCGTCGGGCTCGTCCCGGGGCACTCCGTAGTTGCCGACCAGCGGGTAAGTGAGCACCAGGATTTGCGCCTTGTAGGAGGGGTCGGTGAGCGCCTCGGGGTACCCCACCATGCCGGTCTGGAACACTGCGCGGGGACCGGGATGGGGGTGATGTGCCGTCCTGCCGGGGGCACCGAGCCGGGCACGGCCGGGCCGATCCCATCCCCGCACGCCGCATCGGGGGTCCCGAGCGGGGGGAGTCCCCGGGCCGGACGGGACCCACCCTTCCCTCCCTCCCCTTCCCTTCCCTTCCCTTCCCGCCGTCGGTCTCGGGCCGCCCCCCGCCATCCCGGCTCCGGCTCGGCAGCCCCGGCCGCACTCACCGACTTCCCCAGCGGCGGCGGCGCCCGTGGCCCCGAAGGGGCGGCCGCGCAGCACCGACCCGTCCTGCAGCACCAGCCGGGCCATGGCGGCGCCACGTGCGATCTCGTGGCCCCGCTGCGACCGAGTGGGGCGCGCGCGGCGCGGCGGCGGCGGGAGGAGCCGGGGCGGGACCGCGGCGGGACCGCCCCGGGCAGGGCGGTGGCACCTGGAGAACCGGGCGAGGCGGCTCCGCGGGGCGGTGGCGGGACCCGGCAGCACAGGGACAGGCGGCGGGTGCGCGGGGAACAGCGGAGCGCGGCGGGAACCGGGCTGGGGAATAACGGGGCGGGAGAGACAACGAGCCGAGGTGATTATTACGATAGATAACAAAGACTGTAAACGAACAACAGTTGAAGAAAACGTTGGACTAAATCATACCGGAGTGCCGTGAGATCTGTCTTTGCACCGACACATCAGGGGAGAGCGCGAAC
>JAWWEW010000017.1:24042-55656 GCA_035583185.1 Anabacerthia variegaticeps | reverse complement strand
GGCCGGCACCGGACTGGGGGCACCGGGCACACCGGGGACGGGGAGCAGAGCCCGGGGTTAGGGGTACCGGAGACGGGGAGCAGAGCCCGTGGTTAGGGGTACCGGGCACACGGGGGACGGGGAGCAGAGCCCCTGGTTAGGGGTACCGGGGACGGAGAGCAGAGCCCCTGGTTAGGGATACCGGGCACACGGGGGACGGGGAGCAGAGCCCCTGGTTAGGGGTACCGGCCACATGGGGGACGGGGAGCAGAGCTCCTGGTTAGGGGTACCGGGCACACAAAGGACGGGGAGCAGAGCCCCGGGCTGGGGTCACCCGGTTCGCGGGGAAGGCAGTCTGGGGACAGCAGGGACAGGGCAGCGGGTTCACGGCCCGGGGACGAGGCACCCCGGGCTGGAGAAGGGGGACCTAGGGCTGGGAGTGCTGAGTTTCGACGGGTCACACTGAGACGCCCTGGGAGAGGGGGCAGCGGGACCCCGGCGGGGTCAGTGGGTGACGGGGACATGCGGGAACGCCGGGACTGGGGGTCAGTGGGTGACGGGGCCGCGGGGACACCGGGCTGGCGACAGCAGAACCTCAGGGACAGCGAGGGGCCCCGGGGCGGGGAGCCTTGGCGGGTGTCCCTCGGGGCCGCCGCCCGTGTTTAGTCTGGGCGGGGGAATGCGGGGGGTGACCTTGGACCCTGTCCGGGAGCCTGTGCAGGGCCGGCACGGCCGAGGGGCTGCCCCCTCACCTCCTTCCTCGCCCGAACACCTCGGCGCTGCCGCTGGCAGCCCGTGCCAGGGGTGCCAGGAGAGGCTCAGCCTAATCCCGCCAAGCATTCCCCAGGCAAGCATTCCTCCGGGGATGACGGCGGGCACAGTGCCACCCCCTGCCTGCCACCCCCGCTCCAGCCTCGCCCTCCCTGTGCCCCTAATGCTGCCCTGCCGGGATAGGGGGTCCCCTGCAGACTGTACCCCTTGGCTGGCCGGGATGGGGGTCCTCCACAGTCTGTGCTCCCTAGTCCTTGGCACCCCGTACCCCCTGCTCCTTGACACCCGCTTCTCCCAGCTCTCCACAGTGCCCTGTGCACCTGGGGGAGGCTGAGGTGGGGGATGTCTGCCTGGCTGCCCCCTCCTGCTCCACAGGGGCTGGAGTCAGGGTAGGGGCAGGGCTGGGGGGGCCCTGGGGATCCCCCTGTGAGTAGGGTGGAGTACCAGAGCCGGCAGCTGCTCAGGTGTTTGCTCTACCTGTTTGGTGCCCGGAGCCCCTGAGGCTGCCAGACCTGCTCTGTCTAGCTGGCTGTCCCTGGCCATGAGGGGGTTACCCTGGTCAGCCTCTGCTCTCTGGGATGAAGTTGTGGGGGCTCCTCCTGCCCCTTCTCACTGGTGCAGACCAGGCTTGCTGCTGCCCTCCCCAGCCCCATCGGTGGGTCCTGGCTGGCGCCAGGGCCGGTCAGGGGGAATGGGCTCTTGTGCCAGGGGCAGCTCTGCTGGGGCTGTGCAGTGCTGGGGCGGTTGAACCGGGCTGGGTTTGGCAGGGCTGTCCTGCTCCGGGGGTGGCCCTGTTGGGTTTGGCTCTGGTGGAACCAGCACTGCCTGGCTCAGGCTTTCCTGCTCCAGGGGTGGCTGAGTTGGGTTTGGCTCTGGTGGGACCAGCACTACCAGTATCGGGGCTGTCTTGCTCTGGGGGCGGCAGTGACTGGTTGGGCTCCTGCGGGATTGGGGCTGTTCTTTGGGGGTGACTGTGTTGGGTTTGGCTCCTGTGGAATCAGGGCTGTCCTGCTCTGGGGGCAGCTGTGTTGGGTTTGGCCGGTTCTGGTGGGGCCGGTGCTGTGGAGGCCTGGGTGTGACTGTTTTTACAACCATGGCCTCAGTGCTCTTTGGAGACACTTGCATTCCCCTCAGCAGGGCAGGTGGGGCCGCCCGGGGGTGGCCAAGCCTGGCCCACAGGGCGGGAGGAGGAGAATGAGGAGGAGGAGGAGGGTCCAACTGAGTTCTCACCACACTGGGTCCTTGAGGCCAAGACAGAGTGAGCGAAGGTCCCTGCAGTGCTGACACGTCCTTCCTGCAGCTGCCAGCGCCGGGGCGATGCCGGCCAGGCCGTGCTGCCGGAGCAGCTGCCAGGGCTCGGTGTGCCCATGAGGCTGGCGGGGTGTGGACGGCTGGGCAGCAGCAGCATCAGCAGGGCAGCGGCACACGGACACGCTCACCATGGAGTTCACAACCATCGACTACACTATCTTTGTGCTGCTGCTGGTGCTGTCGTCAGCCATCGGACTGTTCTATGCACTGAGTGGCAACCGGCAGCGCACGGTGCAGGAGTTCCTGCTGGCCAACCGCGACATGGGCTGCCTGCCTGTCGCCCTGTCCCTGCTGGCCACCTTCCAGTCCGCTGTGGCCATCCTGGGTGTGCCAGCTGAGATCTATCGCTTCGGCACCGAGTACTGGTTCCTCGGCTGCTCCTACTTCCTGGGGCTGCTCATCCCGGCACACGTCTTCATCCCCGTGTTCTACCGCCTGCGCATCACCAGCACCTATGAGGTGAGTGGGGGGAGGAGGGGGACATGGGGGTGCAGGGCATCCTGTGGCCAGGTGGGACAGTGCCCTGACCTCTCCCCTCACAGTACCTGGAGCTGCGTTTCAACAAGACGGTGCGAGTCCTTGGCACTGTCACCTTCATCTTCCAGATGGTGAGTGGGACTGGGGAGTGTGGGGGACACAGGGGTTGGGGGCCCAGGCATTGTTCAGCAGTGCACTCCCCTCCCACAGGTCATCTACATGGGGGTGGTCCTCTACGCGCCTGCGCTGGCCCTCAACGCAGGTAAGGAGGGACAGGCAGGGGGTGACACTGGGAGGCTGGTGTCCCCCGCCTCCATTAATGGCCTCTGCCACTTCCAGTGACAGGCTTTGACCTCTGGAGTGCAGTGCTGACCATGGGGCTGGTCTGCACGCTCTATACTACACTGGTGAGTCCCTACTGTGCTGGGGTGGTGGGTGCCGTGACCCTGCGGTGACTGTGTCCCTGCCATGACCCTGCCATGATGGGCACGGTGTGTCCCCAGGGTGGGCTGAAGGCTGTCATCTGGACGGACGTGTTCCAGACGCTGGTGATGCTGGCAGGGCAGCTGGCTGTCATCGTGGTGGGCGCACAGCGGGTGGGTGGCATGGCCCGTGTCTGGCACGTGGCCCAGCAGGAGGGCAAGATCGCTGGCATTGAGTAAGTGATCCACCGGGACCCCCGTGTCACGCCGTGACGACACATGGGGCAGCCTGGCAGGGGAGAGGACCCCCCTCCATGCGGGTCCATCCCTGCTTGCTGCTCCCTTCCCTGTGGGATGCTGGTGAGGACCTGTCACCATGACCTCCTGGTGCTCCCCACAGCCTGGACCCCAACCCCTTGGAACGTCACACCTTCTGGACCTTGGCTGTGGGTGGGGTTTTCATGATGCTGTCGCTGTATGGGGTGAACCAGGCACAGGTGCAGCGCTACCTCAGCGCCCGCAGCGAGCGAGAGGCCAAGCTGTGAGTGGGGCTGGGGCTGGGGGTTCCTGCTGCAGGAATGGGCCCCCCTGCCACCCCCCACCTCTGATGCCCATCCCATGCCCACAGCTCCTGCTATGCCGTGTTCCCCTGCCAGCAGATCGTGCTCTGTCTCAGCTGCCTCACAGGCCTCGTCATGTTCGTCTATGACCGGGAGCACCAACTAAGGCCCACCCAGCACAGCTCCTTTGACCAGGTGGGTGCAGACCCCCTCCCCGTGTCCCTCCTGCTACTCTGACTCCGCACTGACCCCCTGCCCCAGCTGGTGCTGTTCTTCGTGATGGACGTGCTGCAGGACCTGCCAGGGCTGCCCGGGCTCTTTGTCGCCTGCCTCTTCAGTGGCTCTCTCAGGTGAGCGAGTGGCCCTGGGGTGGCAGCTCGGGGGTCTCGGCCGAGCCCCCTCCCACCCCCTCTCCTCCCCAGCACCATCTCCTCTGCCTTCAACTCGCTGGCCACGGTGACCATGGAGGACCTGGTGCGGCCGCACTTCCCTGGGCTGTCGGAGTCACGGGCCACGCTGCTCTCCAAGCTACTGGGTGAGTGGCCAGGGGACAGCCAGGTGGGCAGCTGGGGAGCTGGTGTGGCGGGGGGGTCCTCAGCACCGCCATGACCCCCCACTCCCCTCCCCAGCTCTTGGTTATGGGCTGCTGTGCCTGGGGATGGCGTATGTGTCCTCCATGCTGGGACCTGTGCTGCAGGTAGGGAGGGGACTGTGGGACCCCCGGCTCCAACACCCCAAATGGGGTGAGGAACCCCCAACTCGAGCACACTCAGGGATGTGGGGCTGGCACTGAGGGCTGTGTTCCTGCAGGCAGCCATCAGCATTTTTGGCATGGTGGGAGGGCCACTCCTGGGGCTCTTCTGCCTTGGCATGTTTTTCCCCTGCGCCAACCCTAAGGTGAGTGTTCCCCCACCTGTGAGTGTGTCCCCCAATTCCTGAGTGTGTCTATCCCTCCCATCAGTGTCCCTCAGCCCCACAGGGGTTGGTGGGGAGGTCTGGGGCACCTCAGGCCTGGCTGGGGATCAGTGCCCTCCCTGTCCCCTGTCACAGGGTGCCGCCGTGGGGCTGTTAGCTGGGCTGGCCATGGCCTTCTGGGTGGGCATTGGCAGCCTGGTGAGCAGCATGGGGCAGGCCGGGGGGAGCCCCCCCGCACCCAACAGCACAGCACTGCCCACTGTGGGCAACCTCACCACAGTCCTGGCTACCACTCTGCTGCCTCCCACACCGACCCCAAGGTGAGCGGGATGGGGGTCTCAGGGATGGGGTGTGTGAGATGTGGGGGTGCCCCTCTGCGCACCTCCTCACCCTCATGTCCCCCAGCCGCACGGGGCTGCAGCGGTTCTACAGCCTGTCCTACATGTGGTACAGCGCCCACAACTCCACCACTGTCATCGTGGTGGGGGTCCTGGTCAGCCTGCTCACCGGTGAGTGCAGGGAGGTGGGGGGCTGCCATGATCCCCCCCCCACCCCATTCACCCCTCCTCTGCTCCCCAGGCCCCACGCCATCGGCAGCCCTGGACCCCCGCACCATCTCCCCTGTGGTGCCCCGGCTGCTCTGCTGCCTGCCCCCCAAAATCTGGCAGTGGCTCTGCTGCAGCGTAGGCGACCCTTCCCAGGTGAGGAACAGACCCCAGCACCTGGGATGGACGAGGGCATGGGGTGGGTGCCTACCCAGCTGCCCCTGCTGGGCACCCCCTGCCCCCCACTCTGTCCCCACAGACCCCCAGCCATACAGACACCAAGGAGAAGAGCAACGGGGTGCCCAACGGCGTGGGCCCCCCCACGCAGCGGGAGGAGGAGGAGGAAGGACAGGGGTACATCCGCAGTGACACAGCCCCCACCTACGCCCTGCAGGAGACCTCCTTCTGACCCCCCAGGCATGGGGGTCTCGGCCACGCCACCCTGGCTGGGGGGCACCCACGGACAGTCAGGGAGTGCCAAATAATGGAGTGCTGGGTCCTTGCAGGGGGCCCAGTGGGCTGCCCCCCAGGGGGACTCTGGGACCATGTGGGGAGGGTGTTGGAGCAGTGCCCCCTGCCAGGTCGGGACACTGCCCAGTGCCCCCTGCCCGGCCACGTGCCTTACACACTGCTCTGGGGGCTGCCTGGACCCCTCAGGGTGCAGAGTGCACCCCCGGCCCCCTGTTACCCATCTTTGTGTTCAGTGTCCCCCCAATAAACGGTTGTGGAGCACAGGTGTTGGAGGGGCCTCAGGAACAGCCCCATCCCTGCTGTACCCTGGGACCCCCAGCCTCCCAAGGCATGGGGTCTCTCCACTGTCCTCCAAGAGCCCACAGGGTACATGAGACCCCCATCTCCCCAGAACTGGGGTATCCCCAACCATCCCCCAGGAGCCCACAGGTCCCCCATCTCTGCAGTGAGTGGGGGGCTCCACTGTACCTCAAGACCCCTCTGGGACATGGGACCCTGAGCCCCGGTGTCCCCCTGTCCCCCGGGACACGTGACCCCGTGGTGCGCACTCCAGGCCACGCCCCCGGGAGCCCCGCCCGCCCGGGGGCGGGGTGGTGCGCGATGACGTGTCGGCGCGGTGACGTCCCGCCGTGCTGACGTCACGGCGCTGTCATGGCGCCCCGGCGTCCCGCCGAGCTGTACCGGGCGCCGTTCCCGCTCTACACCGTCCGGCTGCATCCGCGCCGCGCCCTCGCCATCACCGCCGGCGGCGGCGGCGCCGCCAAGACCGGCATCCGCAATGGCGTGGTGCGCGGGGTTGGGCACGGGGGGAGCCGGGGGGCTTGGGGGGCCCGGGTGTGGGGGGTGGGCCTGGCGTCAGGGGCGGGGGGGCCGGGGGTGTCCCCAGGGTGTCCCCGGGGTGTCATCAGGGTGTCCCCGAGGACTCGGGCCCCCCCCAGCCCCACGGGGCCGTGGCTGAGCCCCCCCGCCCCGCAGCACTTCCTGCAGCTGGAGCAGATCGGGGGGCAGCTCAGCGCGTCGCTGCTGCACTGCCACGACACCGAGACCCGCGCCACTATGACCATGGCGCTGGCTGGGGACGTCATCGCCGCCGGGCAGGACAACAGCTGCCACATCCTGCGCTTCAGCCTGCAGGAGCCAGAGGACCCGGGCACGGCCGGGCGCGACGGTGAGACCCCCACTCACCTCGAGTCCGTGTGGGGCACCTGCCCTGGAGGCTGCGGGACGGGCTGTGGAGCTGTGCATCTGTGGGGTGCTCTGGGGGTGGGCACTGCCCTGGAACTCTCCCCTTGTGCCTGCCCTGGGTGCCGTGGCGAGGGCTGGGTGGCGTATGGGACATGAGGTATTCTGTTGACACCCCCATGCCCACTCTGAATGCCCCTCCTCGGTCCTTCCTTGGGTGCTGTGGGGCAGGGTGTGGGGAGCTGAGGGCCTGCAGGGTGGATTGGGAATGGGGTACTGCCCTGAAGCCCTGCATGTCTGTCCTGGACCGACCTCCCTGTGCCTGCCCTGGCTGAGTAGGGAGGTCTGGGGATGGGACACTGCCCTGAAACCCCCCTGTGCCTTCCCTGGACCTCTCCCTGTACCTCTTCTGGGTGTGGTGGGCAGGGGGTGGGGGACTGGGAAGTGGTTTGGGGGTGGGCACTGCCCTGAACCCATTCTTCTGTCTGCTCTGCATGCCATGAGCCAGAGGCTGTGGGATGCTTTGGAGATGGGGCTCAGCTGTGGACCCCCGTGTGCCCACCCTGGAACTCCCCCTTGCCTGCCCTGGGTGCTGTGGGACAGGGTGTGAGAAGCTTGGGGGTGTTTTGGGGATGGGCAGTGCCCTAGAACCCCCCTGGATCTGTCCCTGTGCCTGCCCTGGGTGCTGTGGGGTGCTCTGGATGGGGCAGCTGCCCTGGACCCACCCTTGCCTGCCCTGGGTGCTGTGGGGCAGGGTGTGGGGCTGTGGGGATGGGCATTGCCCTGGCCTCCCCTGTGCCCGCCCTGGCAGCCCCATGTCCCGAGCGCAGGCAGCGGGGACAAGGGGGCGCGGCGGCGGCGTGGCCCCAGCGGGGCGGCCCCGGCGGACACGCAGGGCCGGACCCGTGAGGTGAGGGTGGAGAGCCTGCACCGCGTGCGCACCGATTTCAGCCCCGACGCCCTGCAGAAGGCTGTGCGCTTCAGCAGCGATGGTGCCCTGCTCGCCACCGGCGGGGCCGACGGCTTCCTGCGCCTCTGGGAGGTGGGCATGGGGGGCCAGGGGCACAGGGAGCTGGTGGGACGTGGGCCAGCCAAGGTGGGCACAGGGAGCAGAGGCCAGCATTGCTGTGCCAGTGCCAGCACGTGTCAGGCAGGGGTGGCTGGGTCAGGAATACTTCCCTGATTCTGCTCCCCACACAGCTGCCTGGGGCTGCAGCAGGGCTCAGCCCCTGCCCAGTGCCCACACTGGCTCTGCCCCTGCAGTTCCCCAGCATGAAGAAGATGCTAGAGTTCAAAGCCCATGATGGGGAGATCGAGGACATTGCACTTGGCCCTGACAACAAGGTGAGTGTTGAGCAGCCCTGCAACTCCCTGGCCCCACAGAAGAGCAGCCTCTGACCCCTGTACTTTGTGTGTCAGGTGGTGACAGCAGGGAGGGACTTCCAGTGCTGCGTGTGGCAGCAGGACCAGCTGGTGACAGGACTGCGCTGGCATGAGAACCTGCCTGGCATCCCTGACAAGGCCTATCGCTACCAGGCCTGCCGGTGAGGGCTGGCACAGGGTGGGGACTGGGAATGGGCCACCAGGACTGGGGATGGGCTGCCCCTAGCTGCTGCCTTGTAGTGAGCCCTGTCTGTGTCAGGTCTGTAGGGAGGGGTCTGGGGCCGAGTTTGGGTTGGGAGAGGGGCAGTGGAGAGGGGACCAGGCACCAGGAGAGCCCCATGCTCCCCCTGTGCCCTATGTCCCCCTGCCCCCTGCACAGGTTTGGGACGGTGGAGGATAGTGCTGGGGCACTGCGGCTCTACACGGTGCAGGTGCCCCACAAGCGGGAGCGCCGCCCCCCGCCCTGCTACCTGACCAAGTGGGATGGGAAGAGCTTCCTGCCATTGCTGACGCGGCCCTGCGGCTCCGAGGTCATCTCCTGCCTCTCCATCAGGTACCCTGGGGCCAGTGGGAGTGGGGAGGGGGCCGTGACAGCCCCCACTCACTGCCCTCCCCCTCTAGTGATTCAGGCACCTTCCTGGGGCTGGGCACGGTGACAGGCTCCGTGGCCATCCACATCGCCTTTTCGCTGCAGGTGAGCTTGCGCAGGGGATGTGGGGCAGCTCTGGTGCCCTACGGCCAGACCCTCACCCCTTTTGTTTCCCCCAGAGGCTGTACTACGTGAAGGAGGCCCACGGCATCGTGGTGACCGACGTGGCCTTTGTCCCTGAGAGCCAGCCTGGGCAGGAGCTGCTGGGTGGCCACGAGGCCGCCCTGCTCAGTGTGGCCGTGGACAGCCGCTGCAAGCTGCACCTGCTGCCCACCCGCCGTACGTCTGGGGCTGCTGTGGGGCTGCCTGGGGGCTGGGGAGCCTCTGCCCTTCTCACTCCTCTCTCACCCACAGGCTCCCTCCCGGTCTGGCTGCTGCTGCTGCTCTGTGCTGGGCTCATCGTGGCCACCATCCTGCTGCTGCAGCTCGCCTTCCCAGGCTTCCTCTAGCCCTGCAGCCCCCGGAGGGACCCCCCAGCTTTGACCCACTCCACACAGACTGTGAAACAGAAAAGGACCAGCCTCGGCCTCACCACCCCCGCTGGTGTTCGGGGAGTGCACGAGGGTCCGGGGAGCCGCCCAGGGCCTGGCCTGGTGGTGCTGTGCTGGCAGCGGTGCGGAGCTGGCCCCAGGACAGAGGGGCCTGCTGGACACCACAGTTTCCTGCCCCAGAAGGAGGGGATCCTGCCAGCCCCCCACCCTGCTATGGCCATTAAACTGGAGCACGAAGAAAATGCTGTGTCTGTGCCGAGGCAGCAGGGCCGAGGCTGGGGGTGTTGCACTGGTGGCACTCCGAGAGTGTGTACCCTGTGGGAGGGGGGCTGGCCCTGCCCTCAGGGATGCCTGTCCGTGCCCTCGGGGGTCTTCCCGGCATTCCCCACAGCCAGCGAGTCATGGGTACCAGCACTGGCTGACCGAGGCACTCGGTGGTGCTTGTGCGGGGAGTCTGGGGGTCGGTGCCGGGCTGGGGGACCATGGGGGCTTTAGGGGGGTCTCACCCACCGGGACGGCCCCTCCCCTGCCCTGAGCACACCCCGAGCTCGCGGCCCCGCTGTCCACCCCTGGCGCCGGGTCCCGGTTGCCGCCGGAGCTGCCCCGGGAGTTCCCGCGTGGGGCAGAACACCCTTGGGCAGCGCAGGGCAGGGCAGGGCAGAGCCCGGGGCGGGCGGGGCCCCTCCTGAGCCCGGTGGCGGGGCCGGGACGTGGCGGCTACGTGGCCCCGGGGTGGGGCGGGCGGCACTGGGACGCGGACGGGGCTGGGTGAGTGGGTGCCGGGGGTACCGGGCTGGGGGGTGTTGAGCAGGGGCGTGCACCGGGTGACCAGCGCCAGCCGGTGCCACGCGTGCCGCGTCCGCCGCGCTGTCCCCCGCACCCTCCCCGTCCGTGCCCACGTGTCCCCAGCGCGCTGGAACCGCGGGCAGCTCCGCAGCGCCCGCACCTCTCCTAAGGCCGGTTTCCCACGGCCCCGGGCCCCCTACCCTCCGCTCTCGCTCCGCTGCAGCCCGAGATCGTGGGATGAGGAACTCGCCGGTGACCCTGACCCTGCTGCTGCTGCAGCTGGGGCCGGTGGGACGGGCCGCCCCCAGGGCGGGGGAGCACAGGTATGGAGGGCACAGGTATGGAGGGCAGGGGAATGGGGGGACATAGTTAAAGGCAGGCAGAGATGTGGGGGTTTATATGGATACGGGCACAGGTGCGAGTGGGGTGCATGGGAGCAGATGGGCACCTGGGCATGGGGGGAGCACAGGTACAGAGGGGGTGCAGGTGAGGCACGTGGGCGTGGCCAGGGCAGGTGGCAGTGGGTGGGCACAGGGGTCCGGAGGTGCACGGTGAGCGCTGGGACGCGGGGGCCGTGGTGGCCCTTCGTGGAGGACTGTCAGGCCAGGGTGAGCAGCCCCCTCAGGGGCACAGGTAACACCCCCTCTCCTGGCCAGGCCCGAGCCCTCCACGGCCACAATACCGGATCCATATCCCGACCCGCTGAGCCCAGAGGCGCCAGCACTGCTGTGAGTCCCTGCCCCGGGGAGTCCCACACCACCGGGACCCCCACCCCGACCCGGGGCTGTGCATGTGGGATGGGGGGAGGTTCGGGCAGTGCCCGGCTGCCCGTGGGGCAGGGGTGGTGTTGCCCACCCCCAGCCCTGCTCCCTCCAGGCTGCTGCGGAGCACGGTACAGAGCCTGGGGCCACCAGAGCAGGATGTGGAGACCATGACACGGGAACAGGGTAAGGCCATGGGGCGTGATGGGGGGCCGAGGGGCTGGTGGGGTCAGGGACCCCCCATCCCATGGTGTCCCTGTGCCCCACAGCCCTGCTCTACCTCATCGTGCTCCATGACCATGACCGGAGTGGGCGCCTGGATGGGCTGGAGCTGCTGCAGCTGCTGGGCACAGTGCTGACACAGGCCGGGGGGCGCCCAGACCCTGACGTGGTGGGTCCCATGGGGATGGTTCCTCATGCATCTCAGGGTCTCTGGGCCAGGCCCTCACCTGTCCCCCATCTCTGCAGGTGGCTGTCCTGGTGGACCGAGCCCTGGCAAGGCAGGACCTCAATGGGGATGGGCTCCTGGACCCCCATGAGCTGTTGGATCCCCCCAAGATGCTCTCTCCTGACCGGGGTCGAGGACCCCTGGTGCAGTCACCCCCAGAGCCACAGGCAGGGGCTGGGGCTGTGCCTGAGGAGGACACAGAGATGCCCAGGGGGGACCTGGAGTTGAGCAGCTTGGAGAAGGCAGCCCCTGTGCCTGGAGCTGCCCAGGCTGGAGCCCCCAAGGATGGAGACATGGAGGGGGATGAAACCCCAAAGGTGGAATCCCCCAGTGTTGAGGTCATGGAGGCAGAAGAAGCCCCTGAGGCTGAAGCCCCCCATACTGATGCCACAGAGGAAGAAGAAGCCCCTGAGGGGGAGGCAGCCCCAGCATGGAGGGACTCTGAGGAGGGGTAGGTGGTGGGGAGCTGTGAACAGGGCTGTGTGGGGCAACGCCCTGGCTGCTCCCTGTCACAGTCAGGGTACAGACTGGTAGGGGGGCCCCGTGCCCCCCACCCTGTGTCTGAGCTGGGGGGCCAGGAGGCTGTGGTTGTGTGGTCTCCCCTGTAACACATTGGACAGAGAAATAGAAGCACTGCCACGGGCCTTGGCTGTGGTCAGTGTACCCCTGGGGCAGCAGGACTCCGGCCAGGGCAAGGGGGACACAACTGGGGTGAGGTGTGTGGAGCTTTATTGGGGGGTGCTGTGTGCAGTGGAGATGTGGTGTGCCTGGGGTGTGTGGGTGTCTTCATCACAGGCTCAGATGAGGCCATCGAAGCCCTGGATGCCACATTTCCTGCCAGCAATTTGGCAGCCGAAGGTGAGGGCATCCTGCAGGGTCCTCCCTGGGGACAGGGCCCAGGATGAGATGTGGCCATGTGGTGTCTGCAGCGCAGCTCTGCCATGGCCATGCCAGAGTGAGCCATGGCCGTGCTGTGTCCATGCCCACCTTCTGCGAGCGCAAAGATGACAGCGGCGTTGAAGGTGTCCCCAGCCCCCAGTGTGTCCACGAGAGTCTCTGGGGGGAAGGCATCTGAGTGCACCAGCTCCCCGTTGGGCCCCATGGCGTCGGCCCCCTTCTCAGCCCAGGCGCAGATCAGTGTGGCCCTGAAGGGTAGTGAGGTGGGTGTGGGGCACACCGTGCACCCCCCAGACGCCCAGCCCTCCATGAAGCCCTCATACCCTGGCTGGATGCGTCCCCGCAGCCCCCGCAGTGCCTCAGGGGCCGAGTGGTACCCGAAGTGCTGGGCCAGATCCTTGCTGATGAACACCTGCGGCAGAGGAGCTGAGACGGGGGGTGGCCCCCGGCTCCCCCAGCCAGGCGGGGCCGGACCTACACCCCCACAGCACCCCCAGACCCTGACCGCACCTCCAGACCCCAATCATACCCCCCAGACAACACCTGCAACCCCAGTTCTGACCGCACCCCTAGACCCCTCCCCAGACCAGGCCCCCCACCTCCCCTGGCCCCGGCCCCGCACAGCTGGTCACGCCCCCAGGTGTGGTCACACCTGTCCCGCCCCCCGGGCAGGTGACCCCCAGGCCCCGTCCCCGCACCACTTGTCCCCGCCCCATCAGCGGCAGCAGCTCCTCCCGCGGCTTCTCCAGCTCCACCGAGATCCGGACCCGCTGCCCCGGCGCCGCCGCCCGGTTGTGCCGCTCCACCCGCTCCAGCATCGCGCCCTGCTCCGCCGCGTTCCGGGCCTGCGGGCACGGGCATGGCTCCGCCACCGCCGGGGAATCGCCAGCCCCGGGGGGCCTCCCAAACCCGGGATGCTCCCCCTTCTTGGGGATGCTCCCCAGCCCGAGGAATCCCCCGAGACCCGGGTTCACCCACAGCCCCGAGGGTCCCTCCAGCCCCAGGGATGCTCCCCCGACCCTGGGCTCACCTCGAAGTGGATCCACTTGTACTGGGAGAGGTCGACGCGCTCGAAGTCGCGGGCCGTCACATCGGGCAGGTTCCTGCGGGACGGGCGCCAGGTGGGGCGAGGGACCCCAGCCCGGCACGCGGCCGAGGGCGAAGGGCAATGCCAGGGGCTGTGGAGGGCCCCACGCTGCAGGGACACAGGTCCCGGCGGTGGCACAGCCCGGGTGAATCATTAATGATGGCCCCTGGAACCCTGAGCTGGACTCGAAGGGCAGCGCAGCGGTGGCCGGGCTGGGGCCGGGGTTCAGTGATGCCCAATAGCCCCTGACCCTTCGGCATGGCCGGGGGAGCACCGGCCCGGCACCGGGCAGCTGCCGTGCGCTGTGCCGGGTGTCCCGCGCCCCAGAACGTGGGGCTGTGTGGCAATGTCACCGCCAATGCCGCCGGCGGCGCAGGTGGAGAACGGGGGGCTGCGGGGACCATTGGCGGGATCACGGGGAGTCGCCCCATCAGGCACTCGGGACCCCCGGCGGGCAGCGGGAGTGCCGGTGCCCCCGAGCTGGCACAGCCCAGCACTGCCCGCAGGGGCCGGGCCCTTACGTGTCGTGCAGGACGATGGTGCGGGAGCCGCTGGAGGCATTGACGAGGCAGCAGGCGCAGGGCACGTCCCCGCGGGGCTGCCACGCCACGTGCGCCGTGTCCACCCCCCGGCGCTGGAAATCTGCCGCGATGAAACTTTGGGGGACAGAGAGCGGGCTGAGGGGCGCCGGGCACCCCCGGGCACTCCCGCTGGTGCTGACGGCGGAGGCGGGAGGGCAGCCGGGGGACCGCGGGTCGAGGCTGCCGGTGGCACCGACAGGGACAGGCCGGTGGAGCGTCAGGGCGGGTCGGCCCCGTGCCCAGTGCTGGGGGGTCCCTGCACCCCACTTACTCGGCGATGGGGCCGGGGGCCAGCGAGCCCATGAATGCGCAGGGGGCTCCCAGCAGCGCCAGCACCGTGCAGGAGTTGGAGGCGTTCCCGCCCCGCTGCCACCGCTGCGACACGCACCTGCGGGGCACGGGGGGCTGCGGTGGGCGCGGGGCCGGACCGGGGGCACCGGCAGAGCCCGGCGGAGCCTCCGCCTTTGGCGGTACCTGGTGTCGGAGTCCTCGGCCGGGAACGTCTCCACCACACTGATGATGTCCAGGCACACCAGCCCCACGCACAGGATCCGCCGCTCGCCCGCGGCGCCGCCCGGCCCCGCCGCCATCCTGGACCGCTGCGGTGGCGGACCGGGAATAGGAGCGGGAACGGGACCGGGAACAGGAACGGGACCGGGACCGGGAACCGCACTGGGACCGGCAATAGGGACGGGACCGGGAACCGGCACAGCCCCGGGACCACCGGCCTGGCCACGCCCCGGCCACGCCCCCACAGCTCAGCCAATCAGCGCCCTCGGGGCGGGTCGATCGGTGGGCGTGGTCGTGCAGGACACGCCCACCCGCCCCGCGCACATGGCGGGAAAGTGCAGGGACAGGGACCCACGGACACGGGGACCCACGGACACAGGGACCCACGGACACAGGGACACACATCCAGACACGGACACACATCCAGACACGGACACACGGACACAGGGACACACGGACACACGGACACACGTCCAGACACGGACACACGGACACATATCCAGACACAGGGACACACGGACACACATCCAGACACGGGTACACGGACACATGGGGACACAGACAAACACGGACACGCATCCAGACACAGACACACACGGGGACACGAGAACAGGGACACACACGGACACGTATCCAGACACAGACACACGTGCACGCCCACGCACTCACCCCTGGACACACGGACACATTCACCCCCCTCATGAACACTGGCACAGGGACATGGACACACCTCACGTGGACATACGGAGAAGGACAAGTGGACACGGACACACAAACACGGGTATTGAGGAGCACAGTAACATTACGACTCTTAATTAGAAGTGATTGTCAGAGTCAGTAAACTGCTACTAAAACAGTGCCATATACAGCGACTGAGATATCAAAGTTTGCCAGTAAATCAGGTGAGACTGAAATCCAGCAAGTAGAATTCTATCCATGCACCCCATACATTTGGATTCCAGTTGATTCTTGCCAATAATTAATAAAATTTCTAACAGGTACAGAAGTGCAACATTTAATATTAATGCAGTGAGAGTCTGAGAAGCTGAGTGTGTGACCCGGACAGCAAAGAGTTAAAATCACTGGAGGAAACAGAGCAAGTGTTATCTGCCGAGCTGCTGCGGTCAATTTATGGCTCCTGGGTGAGAAGCAAAAGTCTGCTAATCTTTAAAGGAGTCCAGAGATTGCAGTGTAGTTCCTCCAAGCAGTACCTGCACTCCCTGACTCACACACTGCCGCTGTATCGCAGTGCTGGATTTTTGCTGCAGCATGAAGTGGAATTTCTGAAGTTGTAGCTGCTTTGGCCCCTCTAACAGCTGCAGAACCCAACACCACAAACCCAACAGCCACAATAAGGCACCCACATGCTTGGGCAGTGACAGGGTGGTCTCGCACTCCCCTTCTAATTCTCCTGTCTGACCAGTTTATTACAGGCTGTTGGATGCCAACACTGCGCCTTTAACCACTGCTGTGCTCAGTCTTGTGGAAATGGTAACTCAAATTCAGAGAGTGTCCTGCTCATGGATGGTGCCCTGAGATGTCAAAGTTGTGTTCCATGCTGGAAACACAAAGCTGGTTGGTGCTTACCTGGAAGGGAGGGCAGTACACCTGTATTAGACCCCACCCACAGCTGCACAGGCTGCACTTGTGGAACTTGCACAAGCAGCCTCATTCTGCCAGGACATGAAACTCATTAGAGGAGACCCCCGGAAAAGCTGGGGGAAGCAACAACAACAGTGAAGCAAACGCTTCATGAAAGAGAAGTTGAGATGCCACCTGAGAGGTACCAAGTCCAGGCTGTTAAACTTGAGCTGCTCTGGGGAACCTGCCTGGACTAATCCCTCCCTCCTGGTTTTCCCAGGAATGGTACCAGCACACCCAAGGACCTGAGTTACTCCCAAGGGTGACCCCCATGAGGAGTCCAACACTTGGGTCCCCTCAGCCAGTGGATTTACAAGAAACATCACAGAAAGCTCCAGGGAGGTGTGAGAATCACTCTGCCTTAGGCCCTTTCAGCTTTTCAGTTACTTTCGTGGCACTGAATCAGCATCGATGGATTGTTCCTTCTTTTAAACAACTGGTCTGTAGTAGGGAAAACTTTCACATTTCTTTTGATAGGAACCTGCTCACAGGTGACACTGATCTGGTGGAACTGATGAAGCTTTCAACTGCCTCCATAATTAGCAGTTTATTAATTTTTGTAATTTCTTTGTGGTTTTAATATCACAAGCAACTTGTTGGGAGACCAAATACTAGTAGGATTATATAAGATAGACCACTTTAAGTATTCTAAGTTTGAGTTTTGCTAAGTTTATTTTGTCTTTTTACTAGAAAAAGAATGGTGTGGGTAAAACTTTTGTCTTATGGATGTATAATTTTGTCTCAACCAATTGAGAATCAGGGAATTCAACTAAATTTAGCCTGCAATTTTTTTACAAGAGTTTATGCATATTTGGGATCATATAAATATTTATTAACCTCCCATGTTCTGCCTCGGAAGGCTTTATATCTATGATGATTTGGCTAAATTTTTAAACAAAATAAAACGTTAGAGGGGAAATGCTTCCTAGACCAGAAGGAAGGACAGCCATGGACACAAATGGGACATGAATAAAATACAAGAAAGCCTTTTACCAGCTCTCACACAACTTTAACTGTAACCATTTTTGAAACCAAACATGTTATTGATAATTATTAGATATTATAATTTTATCGGACATTCCAAAGTAAACCAGACTTGTATTCCCACTTGAACAAATCTGATGTGCTATTGGGTTTCTTACCACATGTCCTAAGAACTTTTAACATCACCTCACTTCTTTTATTTATGCTAATCTGTATGGTAACTACAGGACATTCTGCACCACACACACTTAGCTGTGGGTGCAATTTACTGTGGCAGCAACTGGAAAGGAAGGTGATGAGGGTGATTTGCCCAATGAAATTAAAAAAAAAAAATAAAGAAAAAGAAAAAAGAAAAGCAACCTGGGATAATACAACTAAATTTGAAAGGGATCATAATTTCACTTATGTCGCCACCAAAAGTAAAGCCACAGTTTTTATTTTTAGTCAGGATTAAATTACAGCAGAGCTGTGCTCTGGCCCCTGGGGCAGAGAGTATGGGCCCAGTCTAAAGATGTGTTTGCATGAAAACCTTTGTGTGAGAACTCTTCTGTATTTTGTATGAAAACTTTGTAGCATAGATAGCCTTGTTGAAGGTACGAGGGTACAATTACCAGCGATGTATCGAATTCCAAAATCGCTGACTAATAAGGCTTCTTGTCAGTCTTTCCATTTTGATCCCATTTCTCACCCACTAAGACAACTGGTTTATTAAGAAGCACCATGTGCTAAAGGTTAGTTTTTCATGCTGTGCAGAATTACCCAGTGGGAGAGGAGCATTACCTATAAAATTTTTACAACTGCATGTGGATGTGGTCAAGAGAGAACCCTATTTTAGAGCCTCTGAAGTACATGAACTCTTCTCCCTAACAAAACCATTCACACCTGTTTCAGTGTGCCAAGGTAATTAATTGTACTATGGGACCTGGGGATCCTCTTGAGACTGGGCTGAATGAGAAAATACACACCTTAATATGTGACATGGGTGTGTTGGGGGTGTCCCTCTGTGGGATTTAAAAATGAAGACCTGCTGTGTAATTCTGTGGCTTATTTCAAGCTGCAAATGTATTTGATGACCATAATGACACCTGGACTTTAAAGACCAGAAGCTCTCTTGGACTCCTTGGATCAGTTTGGGGATGTTCTGGTGGAAAGTTTTACTCATGGTTGAGCCCCACTCACTGGGCTAAGGGGCAGGACAGGGATCCCATTCATTTGCCCAAATCATGTCTTTCATTACTGGGAAGGACATGGTGGGAGCTAAGTTCTCCTGAACAAAACCAAGAATGGGTCAGTAATAAATGTGCAAAAGAAAGCTTTGGGGTTTAAGATAATTTTTACTCTTTCTGTAGTTACCAGGCAACACCAGTGGACCTTGGAAAATATTACATGGCAGGTACATGAGTTGCAGGTGCAGTGAGAGCTTCAGACACAGTTTATTAGAGAAGCTCCCACTGAGTCACGGGGTGCAGGAGGGACCCCCTGGCTTTCTAAACTCCTCCTCAGAGAGGAGCCCTGGGTGTGGCTGCATCCAATCTCAGCCCCAGACTTCATCAACAGTCTAAGCAATTAGAGATGTTGATTGAACCTCTGCACAACTTTGTCCCACAGGATTAAGGATGGCAAATCAGATATATTTATATAAATATAAGTTGTTTATTATGATAAATGATTAGACAAAGATATTTAAATCAGAATTATTTACTATGGAGTATAGAAGCTAAAACTACTAGTGTAGTGTAGTATAGTTATATATAAGCAATTATATTAAAACAATTACATGACAGCAATTATGTTAAAGCAATTATACTAAAGAAAGCAAAAAAGAAAACAATTACTAAGTAGAGATTGACGTTACTCACCCAGACCAACAACTGTGGGCAAATGTCTTTGGCTCAGCCTTGGGGGTGTTAGCTGTATTAGAATCATACATTGCACTTTTACGTATAAAATTTTAATAAAAATCAGTTGCAATTTAGTTAGCATTATTAAACAGAGCATAATATAGAATTAGCTATCAAGTCTGGCAAGAAACACTGTTATTATTTCAACCTATGTACTTCTGGAATGGTTAGTATCCTCATTTGTTGGATTAGGTACCACACTCATATATACAATGATCACTAATAAAAACCAGACTCTGATTAATAACAGTATTATAACAACAGGGTGTAACATAAAATTCAGACTACCTGTTGAGGACCATCCAAACAAGTCATTGCCCCGTGGTACCCTCCATCTCTTTTCACTCACTGTAGAACACAGTGTATTTTTTCCATATCACGATGTACAGTGATTAATGTTTTTTGACTGTCTTTTTTAAGTTGTTATCAGTTTGTGTAGATCAGGATGTTCCAATAGCTGTTTAACCACAGTAACGTCCCTTCCTATAGGCATTGGAGATTGTCCTGAAGAGCCTCAGTTTTATCATTTGGAGCTGATTCAAGGGACTCAGGGCTCAAGAAAGCTCGTGAAACAGGACAATCCATTGGTCTGTATCAGATATTTATCTGATATAATATAGAGGGGAACCTTTTATTTCATTCAGGTTCCTGTGGCCTATGGGAGCCTTTCACCAAACCATTTCCAGCTCCACCATCCCATTTGCAGATAATAAGGGGTATGAAAAACCCACTTGATACCTTCCCTTTTGGCCCAGTCTTGTACCATCACACCGGTGAAGTGTGATCCATTGTCACTTTGTACAGAGTCTGGGACAGGGAGACTGGAAAACCAGATTCTGAGTGCCAAAATAGTGGCTTTGGCATTAGCATGTCTGCTTTTAGTGGCAATGACAGCCCAGAGACCACTCCCACACCTGTCAGTGGGTCCTTCTAACCATTGGAGGTTCTCAGAGGACCAGTATTATCTATGTGCCAAGTGGGCCAGAGTGTTTTGTTATTTCTCATATGTAAAGACAGTGACAGGTTTGGATGATTTTGTCCAAGTCTTAACTGGCACTGGGGACATTATGTGAGAATGCCTTTACCCATCTTTTCAGTCAATGGCCACCCTCTGCTTTCTGCTGCAGAAAATAAAGCTTCCTGCCCAGTTTGCCCTGAACTACAGTGGAGCCACTCACACAAGCAGTACCAGTGCTGAGGAATTTCCAACTGATCCATTTGCGTCTTTTTGATTTTTGTCATCTGATCCACCTGGTTGTTCCAATCAATCTGAAAGGTTCAATCATTCCAATCTTCCCTCTGTCAAACCTCCTTTCCATTCACTTGCCAATCTAATGATTCCCACTGACACAACCACTGTGTGGCACCAGCCCAGACTGCATAGGAATAATCATATATTGTCCTTGCCTTCTCTTTTACTGCCAGCAATACAGCTTTCAACTCTCCCTCCTGTGCACTTCCCATTCCTTCTCCTGCTACTTCCATTCCTGTCTGAATGTTAGGAGCAACTGCTCTATGCTCCCATTTATGGTCACTAAGTTTGACTGAGGCATCAGTAAAACAGACATCTTTAACTCCAGAGTCTGATGTAGATGCAGGAGCATCAAGCACAGGACTAGGTTTACATGGCTGGTGCAGAGCCAGCATATCTGGGGTCACAGACACCTGTAATTTGGTAGGTTTTGTCAGCCCTGCAGTTACATCCATTTGATCCCTAACTCCTGTGACACATGCACACCATTTGTGTACTGTTGGTCTCTGTGAAAACCCGTCTGGTGGAGCACTGCCCCTTTTAATCCTGGCTAACAGGTTAAAAGGTCCTTGGATCTGCATGGACTAGCGCTGCCAGATTTTTTTCTCCTTGTTTTAAGAGCTCGGGTCAGAGATAATAATCCCTTCTCCCAGTCAGCGTATCTCTGCTCAGTATCTTTTAATGCTGTGGAGCTGAACCCTAATGGCCATTTGGGTTCATGAGGGCCTTTCTGGAACAGTGGGCAGTAAGCCCATGTTCAGCAAAACCCCATTCAGCTATTAGAGGATCACTGGGGTGAACTGGCCAAAGTGACTGATATGCTTTTAACATTTCTGTCAGCATTTGCAAAGCCTGTTTGTAACTATCAAACCCCTTCCAGGTCTGGTTTTACCTCATTAATGCATACAATGGTCTTGCTATTATAGAAAATCCAGGAACACGATTTCTCCAGTATCCTAAAGTACCCATGATCTTTTGAAGTTCCTTATTAGAAGCAGGAGTAGGTATAGCATCTAATTTTGTAATTTTGTAGCTGGGATAACAGCCTGGCCTGCAACACATCAGATTCCCAGGAATTTTACCTCTTTAGAAGGTCCTTGGCATTTGGCAGGGGGCACTTCTACCCCCTCATCATTTAATTTATTCCAAATACCCTGTGCTGTTGTTCTAACTGCCCTTTCCCCTGCACCCCTTATCAACACACTGTTGACACATTGACAGACTCGTGCCCCTTCCAGGATTATTAGCTGTTGAAGGAGTTCATCTGAAGCCTTGTGTGCAATTTTATGTGAACGCTGATCCCCTTGGTGCAGGTGATTAAAAGAGTATTGTGTTCCCTCTCAAAGAAATGTAAATTTGGCTTTATCTTCTTCCTGAAGTGGAACCATGGAGAGCACATCTTTTACATCTAGAACTGCCATCCCTTCTTTGGCTGCAGAAGGAATATCATACTGCTTGATATTGGTCTCAGCAGAAGGTAAAATCGGAGCCATTTTTAATAGATTAATTTTTCTACTTTTTTTCCAGAAAAGGTACTATCTGGAGTGCTTGGTGGGCTCAAATGACCAACCATTCCCGCTGGATAATTGCCAAATTTTTCCTTTAAGGGTATCATATCCAAAAATGTTTTCTTCATGATCTGTGATTGCAAAGGTGTGTGAGGTCAGTCATTTTTCCCCAGGTAACCATAAACACACTTTGGCAGTACAACATATAATACTCTGTCCATTGAATCCTGTTAGATGGACTTTTTTTCTCTTAAAACTTCAGCATCTGTGGGGGGGGAATCAGAGCTATTTGGGCTCCTGTATCAACTAGAAAACTCAAGGGTAGTTTTCTCAGTCCTACTGGTAAATAGGTATGGAGCCCGACCTTATTAGACCATTAATGGGTCACAATGAGCCAGGTGATGAGGCCTGAGGGTCACCCAGTGCTTAGTGGTTTTTTCCCTTTTGTGTTATCTCTTCGTGTTATCTCAAAAGGATTGGGGGGGGGGGGGGGGGGTTTCCTGTGGAGGATTTTTGTTATTCTTGTTTCTCCCTTGCTGTACTACTTTGACTAAGTCTGCTCTCACTGCAGTGGGGTGTCCCCGGAGAGCTGCACTGGGAACCCCTGAAGTCACTGGGTCCTCCACAGCTCATTCCAGTGTTACTCTGAGTCAGCAGGGGGTTTGGACATTTCTTTTCTCTGGGATAGGGTATGTTTAACAGTCCTCACCTGTCGTTCAGGGGGTGTCCACATTTCAGATTTTGGGCTCCTCTCAACAGCCCCAGAATGGTTTTCCCAGCCCATTTCCCTTGCATGGTTTACCTTACCATGGAAGAGTTCTGCCCACACGGGGATCTGTCGCCTCTGGGCTTGTGGATCTTGTAAAGCTTCATTATGCATCACGTCTCTGCTGACTCCATCCCCTCACCCCACTAAACACATCTGTAACATTGTGGGGGCTCCTCTCAAGAGAGATCGTAATATATCAGGGTCCACCTCTGTGGAGATTGGGGTGTCTGTGCACACAAAGGAGATTTCCAGAGGTGACTGTGTGGGAATGGAACTGGTTCTCCTCTTTCCGTAACCTTTATTCCTCCTGCCCACTACGCAACCCTGCTGGTTATGGAATGGGGTTGACTAGCAGGCTCAGGTCCCAGATTTAATCAGACTCCTGGCCCCCAGAATCCAGTACTCTCCATTCCATCCAGCAATATTCTGGCTCCCCTTGAGAGACTCACTCTCCACAATACTCAGTTTCTGACTCCCCTGGGTTTTGTCCATATTTTTCCTGTTGATTTGCCAGTTGCAGGGGCTCCCAGGGAGTGGTTCTCACCGTGTTCCTTCTCTGACCTCCCTGAAGTCTTTCAGACACTTTGGTCTTAATTATGGGTCTCATTTTTAATTCTGGGACCTCTTCCTCTCTGCAAGGTGAGGGTTCAATTGTTTCATCAGAATCCCATTCTCCCTCATCAGCATTTTCATCAGGGCTTTCCCAAATATCATCATCCCAATCCTCAGGTGATACTATTAATATTCCTATTTTTCTAACATGCAGAGGATTGGGGAATTTTAAACATGTCAAATCTAATCTTTTTTTCTTCTCCTTGGGTCCTTTTAACCATTGTTTTAATCAGTCATTTTGATAATGTAAAGACAATTCTACATGTTTCCTTTCTTTCTTTTATTTAATCTCTCAGCTTATTAGTTTCTTTTATCATTTGTTCTCTCCATTGCCACACAGCCTTTAAGCATAATGCCAGTGTATGACTGCAGACACCTTTTACATTTTTAGTCTTTCAGTGATCTTTGGTTTTTATCTAATTTCTCTTGTATCCTTTCCCACTCACGCCAAGTGTCCACTGGCCAAGGATCATCAGTCTTAATGTGTGTTCCATGCCTCCAGAAATATTCTGTTAAGCCTTTTGTCTGCTTCTCAAAACTGTTTCCCATCCTGCCAACATCACCAACTTGTTGCTGGTGGAGTGGGAGCTTCAGGCAACATTTCAAAATCTGAGGCTCTGCAATGGGCAGAGCAGTGCGGCTGAGTGGTGAGGGGACTGGTCTGACTGGGAAAGTGTGGGGGGTGCAGGTGAGAAGGGGCCTTGGTCTCGACAGTCACAACCCACAATTTGGGAAATCTTTGAGGGTTACCAGCAGGAATCTTCTTCCCTTTACATCTGGGCAGGGAGGGGCCACACCCCCCATCACCCGGGGATGATCCCAGGGTGAGATGGGGAGTTCTAAAGCCACTGTAGCAGATGGAGAATACAGAAAGACTGAGCCCTTCCCAGTTTCAATTCCCTGCTCTCCATTAATTACTATCATGGCTCTGGATCTCCACCTGTTGCCGACAATGGGAATGCCATCCCAGAGAAAAAAATTCTCAAATAATCTGCTCATGTTGAGATTTGCTACTCCAGAGGGACAGAACCAGAGCCGGGCTGTGCAATGCCAGCACAGCTGTCAGCAGGGATCCCATTGATCCCAAAGGTAAACTGATCTGGAGAGAAAAGTGGGTCCAGAGGAGGCCCCGGAGATGCTGCAGGGCTGGGGCCCCAAATCTTCATGTTTCCCCTCCAAATCATCTACCCAGGAACTATGAGCACACTTAAAGTTCTAAGGAAGTGCCAAGTGCCCCAGACACAACATGGAGCCTGTTCTTCCATCAACATCCCCAAATACACCCAAACTGGAGTCCGTTCTACAACTGTTACTGCCCTGACACCCACCACCTCGCCCCTTCCACGGTGCAGCAGTGGGTGGGCACAGTACCCCTGATGACCTAGCAGGACAGGCCAAGGATCAGCCATGAGGTGGAGGAATGGGGTACTCCACGGCAGGGGGTGAAACCACCCCAGAGGCAAATTCAGCAGCAAGTAGGACTGTAGGGCCCCTCCGGACAGGGACCACTGCCCATTACCCCCATCAGCTCCAGCCCCTCTCCAGCACATCCCATATCTGGGGCTGAGGAGGTGCACCCGAGGGTGCTCCAGCACCAGGACATGGCTCCAACACCTGGAAGGTGCCAGCACCCCCAGTGCCCTCAGAACCCGACTCCATCTCAGCCACACCAGCACCAGAACAGCCAGGAATCCCCTTCATCCCCACTCCGAACCCCCTCCATGCTGGGCACAGGGACAGCCCTGCTGGGGCCATGGATGGAGCTCGGTGCAGTGGGGCAGGTGGAATCATGGTGATTCCCGAGAGGAACCAGCCCCCTTCCCACACCAGCCCCCTCAGGGCGAGGGATGGAGCCAAAGCCGCGGGTACAAAACCCGGTGCCGCATCTTTATTGGGGGGCAGTGGGGGGCCGGGGGCTGGCGTGGGGGCTGGGGCGGGCGGTGTGGGGCGGGGGCGTGTGACGGTGGGGCAGCGAGGGCTGGGGGGTGCTGATAAATAAGGGGGTGGATGGTGGGGGGGGTCCCGGTGGGGTGTGGGGACCCCCCGGCCCGGCTGTGCCCCCGCCGGGGGCCCGGTGGCTCTAGGGCTCGTCGGTGTCGTAGAGGAGGGCAGCGCTGAAGACCGTGAGGGGCTCGTCGGGCGCGTGGGCCAAGCGCCCCGACACCAGGTCCACGCACAGGGTCTCGCCAGCCGCCAGCGGCAGCAGGAGGCTGAAGACGCCGAGGGCACCGGGGCTGGGGGCCTGTGCAGCCACTGGCCCCTTCTCCAGCCCCTCGGGCTGGAACCCCGCCGAGTCCAGGCGGGCGATGCCGTGGCCGGAGCGGGACAGGACGGCCTCCAGCCCCTCGCCCCGGTGTCCCGTCAGCACCGCGCTCACCAGGTACCGCCCGGGCACCGGTGCTGTGAACGTGCCTGTGGCAGGAGGAGGGGATCAGGGACCCCCAGTGCCTGCTCTGCACCCCTGGATACCCTGCAGCACCCCATTGCCATTGGTGCACCCTGTGACAGGCAGAGCACCTCCTGAGAGCCCCCAGCCACCATCACACCTGGCATCACACTCCCCATGACTGTGAAGCCCCAACCCACCCCAGAGCCCCCACTGTACTCTCCATCGCCCCACAGCCTCCACTGCACCTCCACCACCCCACAGCCCCCCGTGCTCCCCCCCCTCCAGGCCGTGGGCTCTCACCTGTCTCGGGGTCGTAAGCTCCACCGTCGTTGAGCAGCACCTGGTCGAAGGGGACGGTGCCCGGCTCCGTGCGCTGGGTGCTCAGGGCGGCCGAGAAGGCGATGCGGGGCACGGAGCCCGGCTCCCCGACCTCACCTGGGCACCATGTCAGCACAGGGCAACCCTGTGCCCTCTGCCTCCAGCACCCCTGCCCCCGGTACCCTCTATCTCCCCCTGGCACCCTCTGCCCCCCAGCCCAGCGGTCACACCCCCATCCCCCTTCACTCTGTTCATGCAACCCCTTGACCACATGCCTCCTCTGTGCCCCCCTCTGCTCCCCAGTTGCCAAGTGTCATGCGTGCTCCAATGCCAACCCAGACACTCCCCACTCCCATTGCAGCTCTCCAGTCTGCAGCCCCCCAGACTCCCCACAAGCCCCCCAACTCCCCATGTGCCCTCTGCACCCTCAGCCCCAGTCCTACCTCTCTCTCCGGGTAGCCCTGGGGGAAAGAGGAGGAAGGGCTGCAGGGCCAGCATGGGGCAGAACCCCTAGGCGCAGGGTCCAGCCACACCAATGCTGCCTCACTGCTGGATCAGGGCACACAGAGGGGGCTGATCCTTACCAGGGGGTCCCATGGGACCCTGTTCTCCATCCTTGCCAGGAGGCCCAGAGGGGCCGCGAGGGCCTGTCTCACCCATGGGGCCAGCAGGTCCAGGGGGTCCGGGGGGACCTGGAGAGAGGAGGGGGTTAGAGCCACCCTGGCCCCACAGCCCTACCTACAACCCCATGGCGCGATTTCCCCATGTTCTCGTGCCTGGTGTCCTCTCGTTCCCACAAACCACAGCCCCACAACCTGGATCCTCCTGTGGTCTTGTGTCCCCACATCCCAGCACACCCTGGCTATGCCCTTGTGTCCCCACTCCCCACCATCACACTCCCTGGTGATTCCGTGTCCCCATATCCCTGTATCCCCACACTTCCACCACCATTCCCACAGTCCCGCACCTCCATGCTGCTCCATGTCCCCACAGTCCCAGGATGCCCTGTCCCCCTGCAGCCCATGTACACCCATCCCTGCAGCCCCTCGCCCCCACGATGTGCCGTGTCCCCACAGCATCACCCGCTCCGTGTCCCCCCGTGCCCACGCACCGTGGCGCTCCAGTTGAGCCAGGCGGTTCAGCTCCCCACGGAGGTGGCCCAGGCTGGCGTTGAGGGCGCCGAGCCGGGGCGGCAGCTCCAGCGCCTTGCCCAGCAGCGCAGCCTGGGTGCGGGCCGTGGCGTTCAGCTCCCGCACGGCGCCCCACAGCCCGGCCACATGCCGGCTCAGCCCCTCTCGGACGCCGCGCAGCCCCTCGGCCACGGCCTCCAGCTGCTCGCAGACCCCCTCCAGCTTGGCCACGCGCGGCTCCAGCCCCGCGGGGCAGCCCCCTGCCCGCGCCAGCTCCCGCGCCAGCGCCTCCAGCCGCTCCTCGCTCTCGGCATGCCGCGCCGCCGCCGCCGCCGCCGCCTGGTCCAGCTCGGCCACCACGCGGTCGGTGACGGAGCCCAGCTGGCGCTGCCGGGCGTCCTGCTGATCCAGCGCGTCCTGCAGCCCCTCCACCGTGGCGTTGAGGCCGCTCAGGGCCCGCAGTGCCTCCAGCAGCTCCCCCCGCAGCTCCCGCAGCTCTGAGGGCGACGTGCCCCCGAAGACGCCGAACCCCTCCAGCGGCGCCTCCAGCTCCCCCGTCTCCGTGGGGCCGGGTTGGAGCTGCTCTGGCTCCCGGGGGGGCAGCGGGGCGCAGGGCCGGGCGCAGGGGTCCCCGTCCAGCACCCCCAGCGCCGCCTCCAGCCGCCCCGTCCGGTTGCGGAGCTCCTCCAGCTCCTCGGCCAACGCCTCCCCCTGCGCCCCCAGCAGCCCCTCCAGGGTCCCGGCCAGCCCGTCCCCGCGAAGCCTCTCGGTGTCCTGCGGCGGCCGGAGGCGGGGGCCGAGCGTCCCGTCGTACCCGTCCTGTGCCGGGCAGGGGTGGCCGCAGCGGGCCAGCAGCCCCTCGAGCTCGTCCAGGCGGGCGCC
This sequence comes from Anabacerthia variegaticeps, assembly GCA_035583185.1. Lineage (NCBI taxonomy): Eukaryota > Metazoa > Chordata > Aves > Passeriformes > Furnariidae > Anabacerthia > Anabacerthia variegaticeps. The sequence goes on along the minus strand of JAWWEW010000017.1, from coordinate 28,044 downwards.
GCGCTGTGCCCCGCTGGCCGCCAGCCCCTCCACCGCCCGGCTGAGGTTGGCCAGGCGCCCCGGCAGCCCCCCCGGCCGCCCCTCGGGCTCGGAGGGCCACGGGCCGGCCCGCGAGGCGTTCAGCCGCCCCTCCAGCTCCGCCAGCCGCCGCGCCAGCACCGGCCCCTGCCCCGGCCCCGCCGCCGGCACCGGCAGCCCCTCCAGCCGCCGCTCCAGCTCCGCCAGGCGCCGGAGCACGTCCGGAGGTGGCGGGGCAGGGGGGACAGGGGCCAGGCGGCTGCTCAGGCTGCTGATGTGCCGCTGCACTGACTCCACCGCATCCCGGTTGCGCTGGTCCACCGAGCCCACCAGCTTCTCCAGCGCCCGCATGCGCTCCCGGTCCTCGGCCGCCTGCCGCCGCAGCCCCTCGGTGCCGATCGTGCACGCCGCGCACAGCTCCTGCAGCCGCCGCTCCAGGTCGCGCAGTGACGCCGTCCCGGGGCCCCCCGGCACCCCCGGGCCGTCCCGGCCGCCCTCGGTGCGGCGCAGGCGGGTCTCCAGCTCCTCCAGTCGCTTCTGGACGTGGCTCAGCGCCTCCCGCACCTCGGCCGGGGCGGCCGCGTCGGCCGGCTGTTCGCCCCCGGGGTGCCCCTCCGCCGCCCGGGGCGGCTGCTCCTGCCCGGCCCGCAGCTCCTCCACCTGCTCGCTCAGCCGCCGCACCTGTTCCTCCAGCAGCCGCACCTTCTCCGTGTCCCCGCCGCCTGCCACGCACCGCCAGGGTCAGTGTCAGGGTGCTGCATCCCCCCGCCATCGCGTCCCCTGCCACTCTGTCCCTCCACCACCACATCCCTCGGTCCCAGTACTACCTTCACCCCCCAGGCCGCTGAGGGGGTTGCCGAAGCCAGAGAGCGTGGGGCGTCCGGGCTGAGGCGGGGGACGGCCGGTGGGCTGGGGGGATGCCGGGGCAGGCCCCTCACTGCAGTCTGGGCCCGAATATCCCTGGCAGCAGCGCCAGGCCAGCTCTGACACCGTCCGCTGGGCCACCTTGTAGCGGGGCCGCAGAAAGCTGCGGTACCTGTGGGTGGAGGGAATGGGAGGTTTGAGGGGTCCTGGGAAAGGCGTGTGGCCGCCCCAGGGAGACAAACCCAGCACAGGCTGCAGCGTGACCCAGCGGTGCCGGCGTCTTGCTCAACCACGGGCGGCTGGGGAGATTGTCCCTGCCCCTGCCTGGCTGTCACCCTTCACGAGCATCACCCCAACACTGGTATCACCCCAACGCTGGCCCAGAGAGCTGCGGGGTGTCCCAGGGTCCCGGCTGCACGTGGCCACGGGGACAGTGGCTGGTCACCCCCCCGGCACCACTTGAGGCCACCGACTCTTGCGCAAAAGTAAACACGACCCCGGGGCGGGTAAACACCAGTGGCGGCAGCACAGCCGCGGTCAGCCCTGGCTCCGTGCTGGCCCCCCAGGGCCCACGAACCCCCCTGGATATCCCCAGCCCCCCAGTCCCATCCCAGCCCCACTCACGCCAGGACACGGGGGCACTGAAGCTGCCCCCAGGGGCAGGGCTGATAGTCTGGCTTGATGAAGCTCTCAACGCCATCCTCCACCACACAGCTCACACTGCGTGTCACCACGTAGGCACACCAGTTCCTGCCGGAGGGAAGGGGGCAGAGCGCACACCTGGAACGTGCTGGCACCAGGCACCATCCTGGCACACACTGGCCATTGCCCAGGATAGACCTGGCGTAGTCCTGGCACACACCGGGAATCATCCTGGCACAGAGCAAGCACCAGTATTGCCCCAGCATGGACCTGGCACCACCTCGGCACACATTGGGCATTGTCCCGGCACACATCGGGCACAGTGCCAGCATGGACCCAGCATCATCCCGGCATACACCAGGTATTGTCCTGGCACAGAGCAGGCACCAGGCATTGCCTTGACGCATACCCAGCATCACCCCTTGCCCCAGGTATTCCCTGACACACACCAGCACCCCCAGCACACACTGGATTCCTCAGCAAAGCCTGGTTCCCCTGGACACACACTGGATCCCCCAGCACACTCCTGTGCTTGCCCAACCAGCCCCACCGGTAGCACCGTCATGGCCCAGTGCAGCGGGTTAATGGGACGGATCCTGCCCTACGGCAGCCCCTCGTCCCCGCCCAGCAACCTCACGGGAGCGACTGCAGCCCCTGGCCATAGGGCAGCCCCTGAGAGCCCTGTGGGGATGGGGGCCCTGACAGGAATGGGTTGCTGATGCCCCATTACACTGTGCTGTGCCTCCCGCGCTGCCTGGCCTGGATGTGGGAGCTCCACATCCTGCCCCATCACTGCCCTTGTGTCCCCTGTTCCCTCTATGATGGTGGGGCAGGAACACCTGGGGCGGCCACACACTGGGACTCCAACACAGCCGCAGACTGTGGGGATCCCAGCCTAAGGTACAGGACCTCAGCCCAAGGTGTGGGAGCTCAGCCCAGTCCTAGAGGCTGTGAGGAGCTCAGCCCAGCCCCACAGGCTGCAGGGACCCCAGCCCCACCGTGTGGGGCTCCAGTCTGTCCCTGTCGCAGCCTTATATGGTCCGAGCCGGGGCCCAGTCCGGGCTCCCCCGGCCCCAGTTTAGCAGTCCCCCAGCAGCCCCCCTAAGGGAGTGGCCCCCGGCCCCGGGACCCCGCCGCGGGGCCCCGGTGCGGCGGCCGGTTCCCGTCAGCCCGGCTGGTTCCCCTCAGGCCCCGGCTGGATTCCAGCTCCTCCCCGGGGGCCGCCGGGAATTCCTGCGCCGACCGACAGCCCCCCCTCGCCTCCCCCCTTCCCTTCCCAGCCCCGCACCCGTGGGGCCCTGGGACCCCCAGGCTGCCCTGGGGTCCCAACGCCCCGCATCGGGACTGTCCCCATCCTAGGGGTGGGATGGACTCGGAGTCCCCCCATGAGAGGGCTGGACGTGGGGACAGCCGCGTACCCGCGAGCCACAGGGATGGGGTGCTGCCCCCCCTGGCCCGTGGAGAGCCCCCGCTGAGCTCCCAGAGCCGCAGATAAAGGCTCAGCTGTGTCCGTGCCCCACCGGGGAGGAGGGAGTGCCCGACCCACGGCCCCCCTCCCCAGGCACCCCACGCTGGGGCCGTGTCCTGCCACCCGCCGGGGGCTGACGTGGGGCCGGGGCAGCTCTAGCCCTGCGGCCGCCGTATGTGACCCCAACCCAGCGTGGGGCCGCCCCCAGCCCTGCGCCCACCCAGCGCCCCGACCCACAGGCACAGGCTGGCCCACAACCGCCCCACGGCCCCGCAATGCCCACGGCACGGAGGGGACGGGAAAAGGGATGGGACAGGGATGGGATGGAGACGGGGACGGGGTGGGTCCGAGCCCCTCTCCCCCTCGCCGGCAGCGCTGACCCACGAGTGGATCCTAAGGCGGGACAAGCCCGGGATGCCCGCACCGCGGCACCAGCCCCCGGCCCCCGCCCTCCACGTGCGCCCACCGCCCACCCTCCGCGGGGCCAGGGGTGACCCCCCAGTCAGGGGAGCCCCCAGCGCTGACCCGGCCCGCGGCGGGACCCGCCGCCCCCCGGGCTGGACGTGGCACGTGCCGGTGTCCGGCCGGTGCCGCGGTCCCCGTGGCGTCGGGATCGGGGCTGTACCCGACGCCCCCGCTGCCGCCCCTGTCCCCGCGGTCCGTCCCGGTGCTCTCGGCTCCTACCTGTGCCGGCCGGCGGCCCGGGCACCGCTGTGGGCCGCGGCCGCACCGGGGGAGAGCGGGGCGGCCCCGCCGGTGTAGAGACTGTACCGGGGGGGGAAGTTGGCGGCCAGGGCCTGTGCGACCAGGAGGCACGGCCAGAGCCAGGGGGCCATGCTGGGCTGGGGCGGCTCCGCTCGGCTCGGTCAGCCCGCTCCGGCGCGGCTCAGGAGCGCATGGGGTGTCCCGTCGCGGCTCCGCGGATCTGGGCGGCTCGGCTCTGCCCTCCCCTCGGCCGCCCCTCGGCCAGCCCCTCGCCGCCAGGGCCGCCCCGCCACCGCTGCCCGCCG
>JAWWEW010000017.1:0-22264 GCA_035583185.1 Anabacerthia variegaticeps | reverse complement strand
CCCCCCCCCCCCCCCCCCCCCCCCCCCCCCCCCCCCCCCCCCCCCCCCCCCCCCCCCCCCCCCCCCCCCCCCCACGGTGAGGGGGACGACACCGGGACTGAAGGAGACACTGGGATGGGAGGGGACACTGGGATTGAGCGGGGGGACACCGGGATTATGGGGAGGGACACCGGGATTGAGGGGGGGACACAGGGACTGATGGGGGGGACACCGGGATGCCGGGATGGGAGGGGGACACCGGGATTGGGGGGGGAGATACCGGGATGGGGGGGCGGGCCTGCTGGGGGCGAGGGGCCTTTAGCGGGAGGGGGGTCCCCGCAGGGTCCCAGCGTGTGTTCTCCCCACAGGATGATCACGGACGTGCAGCTTGCCATCTTTGCCAACATGCTGGGCGTCTCGCTCTTCCTCCTTGTCGTGCTCTACCACTACGTGGCCGTGAACAACCCCAAGAAGCAGGAGTGAGGGGTCCCCCGAGAGCCCCGGCACCGCTCCCCGCCCTCCCTCCCTCCGTCTGTCCGTCCGTCCCTCCCGCGAGGCCGTACATGATGCCCTGGCAGCGCTGGGCGCGGGGCCCCGAGAGGCACGAGGCCGAGCTTATTCCAAACCAGTTTTAAAGGAAACACGATGATACAAGACAAAACAGTGTGACGTCATAAAATCCCCCGGGCCCCTCCGGCAGGCCCGTGGGGAGGAGGGGGCTGCGGTGGGTGTGGGGGAGCCCCCGGTCAGCGCAGGAGGAGAGGAGCTGCTGGCAGGAGCTGGGCCAGGGGCGGCCGGTGGGCGGTGGGGGACAGCGGGGCGGGTGGCGGGGCCACGGCCCCCTCCCCAGCACCGCAGCCCTTGCCCAGGTGGTGCTGGCAGGGGTCCGAGCAGGGCCGGGGGCCCCATGCCGCAGCCCCCTGCAGCCGCGGGGCCGTACCTGGGGGCGCGGGCCCCTGCCCCGGCACAGGAAGGATCCCTCGGCGCTCAGCACCCCCCCGGGGGGTGCGGGGGCCTCCAGGCAGAGCCCTGTGGGACAGAGATCGGTGTCAGTGGGGCACAGGGCTCCTTCTCCGCTGCTCCCCTTGTGCACTGACATTGCCCCACAGCCTCAGGCCTGGCTGGGGGTGTCAGGGTCTCAGCCCCCCTGCCTGAGAGGCGCTTTGCTCAGGGTTCCCACTGCCCCAGTGTTGGCATGGGCTCTGGGGTGACTGCACACCACACCTACCTGGGGCACTCTGGGGCTCTCCGGGCATTCAGCTTCATTGGGATTACCTATGGGAGGGAGAAGAGAGAAGAAGAGGGGTGGTGTCAGCAGGGATCTTTGTCCCCAGCCTTTCAGGAGCACCCTGGGGCTGGGGGAGTCACACAGAGCTAGGCCACTGCCCCTGGGGTGCCCACATGGCTTCGGGAAGGGTATGGGGGGCCTAAACGCCTGGCAGAGCCCCACTTGGGGGGATTCCAGCCTCTGGGACAGCCCCACAAAGGTGTTCCCTCGAAGGCAGTGCCCCCACACCCCCCCAGGCCCAGATGGCAGATCCATGGGGCAGCCCCCTCCCCACTGTGCCCCTGGTACCTGCAGCAGCGTCGTGCCCTGGAGCTCTCCCATGCCTCGCTGGGCCTCCCGTGGTCTGTGGCCAGTGCTTAGCATTGCCCGGGTGCCCATGGGCAGGATCCCTGTGTGACAGAGGAGACAGAGCTCAGTCTGTGTTGGCAGGGAGCTGTGAGCTGTGGGGGCACGGTATGAGCATGGTGATGGCACGGAGCCATCGCAGGGCACACTGGCATAGCCTGGCAACACCATTCCCTGCACTGGCCACACACCAACGCCCCCTCCTTGCCAGGCTGCCAACAAGGGACCACCCTGGCAGCAGGCAATGCTGGTGGGAGGATGTGCTGGGCACAGAGCTTGATCCCGGCTCACACTGGGCCCTGCTGGTGCAACGGGCTCTGTCCCAGCTGGACTTGGGAGTCCTGCATATCACTGCTCCAACCAAGTTTCCAGCTTGGTCTCTTGTGGCACTGGTGTGACCATGCTGGCCAGGCTTGGCTGGCAGTGACGAGCTGGAGGCATAGCCATGCCCTCTGGACTAGGGGATGTCCTGAAGCATGGGACACCCACTCAGCCAGGGAAGCTGGTGGGGAGGAAGGGGCCCTTATGGGACTTGGCTGTAGGCGGCAGTGCTGAAGGAATGCCTGAGTCACCTCAGCTCTGCTCCCAGTTTCTGCTCTCCCAGTTAAACTGTCTTTATCCCAGCCCAAGAGTTCTCTCCCCATCCCACTGGGGAAGAAAGCAGGTGGCAGGGAGGCTGTGCTGCCCACTGAGGTGACACCAGGGCTTTGTCTCCTGGGAGTTGGACAAGGTGTCCAACAGCCAAGGCAGCTGTGAACAGCCATGGACCCTGCAGCAAATGGGACCCTGCAAGCTTGTGCTGGACAGGACACGCCAAAGCCACTAGTGGCAGCAGGAGGTACCAGCAAGCAACAGCTGACTTCACCTAGTCCTTGGCACCACCAAAACAGCACAACTTGGTGACCAACCCCAGCCAGCAAAGGCCAACAGCAGCCGGCGGTGGGGTCACCGGAGGTCTGGCAGAGAGCTCTTTGCCCTGGCACAAACACTGAGCTCCCTGGGGTATGGCCAGGCTGGAGCAGGAGCTGGGGAGGAAGGGGAAGGACGGGACAAGACCAGAACAGCAGGGTCTTCACTCTGTGCCATCCAGCCCCCACCCCACCTCAGCAGGATCCTTCCCGGCTGCCTGGGGAAGACAGAGGCTGGGATGGCACAGCTGGGGGGACGGCACCAGCGTGGGGTTAGAGCATCCCTGGGCCGTGATCTGTGCACAGACATGGTGCTGCTGGGTCCTGCACATGTGGAGAGTGGTGGCACTGTGGGATGAGGCAGCAGGAGAGCCAGTGGCAGCTGGAGCAGGAGGGTCTGGGGGACAGGCAGGGAGCAGGTCAAGCTGATGCCAGAGCAGGGGAGGAAGAGCTGGGTCCTGGTCCCAGTGCCAGGCAGCATGAGGGCACAGTGTCCCATGGGGCACTCACTCTGCTGGTGCCGGAGGAGGCTGTGCCAGTGAGGGTCATGAGCTGGGGAGGCAGGACACCCACCCAATCCATCCCCCAGAGCCAGGCTCTGCCCCTCCACCCCACAGTCTGTTCCTGCTTGTGCCCCCGACTGTCCCCACTCCCCGCAGCTGGGGAAGGGGCCGGGGGTCACTCCGGGTGAGCCCGGCTGAAGGAACAGACGGAACAACGTGCCCATGAGAACATCAACCTTTTATTTCCTCCCACCACGTTCTCATGGCAGATGAGACACAGTCACAACAGAGGGCTGGGCAGCAAACCCCGATGACAACACAACAGACATGGCAGAACACAGAGCTCGACACAAGCACAGCTTCAGGCATACCCAGTCACACAGGCAGTCCTGCCCCTGGCTCGCACCCCTGGCTCTGGGCAATGGGGGGCAGTGGATGGGAGCAGGGGCCTATGGGGCTTGCCCCCAAAGGGATGCAGATGGGCACTGCCTGCCCCACAGTGAAGACATCAGTGTGGGTGACACAGCCAGCACCTTGCCTGGTTTTGGAATCCTACTGCAGTACATCAGCTCCCACCCAAGGGGACTCATCATGTGTTGGAAGCCCCCAGTGCCCAATGCCAGCCCTGCCAGCTCACCTCACAACAGCCACAGCCACAACCCACTGCTGCCTGGCCAGTGTCTGGGAAGGGGAAAGGCACTTTGGTGTGTCCCCGCTGGCCTTGGGAATGCTTTGGGAGCAGTGGGAAGTTGAGCAGAAGTTCTCTGTGCTGGCTTATTTAGAAGCCCCTCAGGCCTCACACTCAAAGGGAGTTATCTTCCCACTGCCAGTGACCAGGATCCCACTTATCCCAGTGGAGCAGCAGCAGCTCCTGCCTGACTGGGGCTGCAGGATTGTGGGGTAGGCTGCAGGGGCCACAGGTCTGGCCGTGTGGTGTCAGCTCAGCCCCTGCTCAGGACTGCCCCATGGGGATGAAGCCCCTGACATTCACCGTTCCACACAAACCCACAGACACTCTGTCTGAGCCCAGGTCACGCTGGTACTGAGCCCCCTCAGGGCTGTGGCCCCGTGCAGCAGCTCGACAGGCGCCGGAGCAGGCGCGCCAGCGGTCCCCAGCCCGGCTTACCTCTGCCCAGGGCCGGGGCACTGCCACCACTTGGGGGGCTCGGGGACGCCACAGCCGGGGGCCTGGGGCTGCCGAAGGTGAAGCTGGGGGAGGCCCGGATCCGCGGGGAGTCCTGCTGGCTGCCCCCGCTCCCACAGGTGCCATTGCTGAAGCTCCTGGCACGCGCCAGGGTGTTGTCAGAGGCCGAGGTGGGCAGCCCACTGCAGGGGTGAGAGATGGGCGTCAGCCCAATGCAGCAAGAGGGTCCCCTCTGTGCCCTGCATCCACCATCACAGCCCAGCCCCAAGCATAGCACCACCACTGGCAGAGCCCCAGACTTTACCCTGGAGGCTGGTGAGCAGATGGGGACAGGGATGTCACCAGGGCTGTCCCCAAGAGCTGCAGCCCCTGTGCCCCACACCATACATTGTTGTCCCAGCAGTATTGTCACAGGATTCCCACTCCTTCATCCCCAGTCCCAAATCACGTATCGTTGCGGTTGGAAAAGCCCTTGGAGACCATCGAGTCCAACCATTCCCCCAGTAGTGCAAGGCCACCACTAACCCACCTCCCCAAGTGCCACATCCACATGGCTTTCAAATCCCTTCAGGGATGGGGACTCCTCCAGTGCCCTGGGCACCCTGTGCTGAACTGTGCAAGCTGGACAGCCCTTGTCATGAAGAAACTGTTCCCAATATCCAACTTAAACCTTTCCTGGCACAGCTTGAGGCCCTTTCCTCTTGTCCTGCCACTTGTTTCTTGGGAGCAGAGCCAAATAAGTCCTCCACAGCTCCACCCTCCTGCTAGGGAGTTGCAGAGAGTGAGAAGATCCCCACTGAGGCTCCTTTTCTCCAGACTGAGGCTCCCAAGTCCCTCAGGTGCTCCCGTCCCAGTCTGGTGCCAGAGGGGATGCAAGTAAGCCCCTTTCCAGGTTACTGGGGCAATCCCAACCAGTGTCACCCCCTGCCCCTCTTCCCCACCAAAAGCTTGGAACAGAAGGACCGACTCCTGCAGATCCCAGAGCTCTGCAGGGCCAGGCCCCGGCCGGAGCAGGTGACCCTGGCAGGTGACTCACTTGGGGACATTTATCATCTCTAAGTGCTGTTATCCTGCAGCTCCCGCGCTCGCCCCAGCCGGCCCTTACGTGGAGCTCCTGGGGGGGGTCCCGGCACCTTCTCTCCTCCGCGGGGCCCCACCGGCGCCGCGCAGCCCCCGCACGTGCTTCAGCATCCAGGCACGCAGGTTGCCCAGGCAGGTGTGCTCTGAGAGCACGATCCGTGGCCACGGGTTACACTCGGCCATGTCCAGCGCTGCCACAGCCACTGCCCGGCCCACCTGCCCAGCACAGGGGACAGTCAGGGGGGAATGGGGAGAGGACACAGGGAGAGAAGGGCATGGAGAGAGGGGCACTGGTGAGGAGGTCACAGGGAGAGGGAGAGAGCACAGGGAAGGGAGGACATCGGAGTGGGGCACTGGAGACAGGGGCAACAGTGAGTGAGTTGTGGGGAAAGGGGGCACTGGAGCAGGGGGAACACAGCAGGAGCGAGGACACTGGGGAGGGGGAGCACCGGGGAGGGGAGCACCGGGGATGGGGAGCAGCTCCCCAGAGCACAGGGCAGAAAAGCAAGCGGAGAAAAGAAATCCCAGTCCCCATATCTCATCCCCTCCTCAGCTCTGCTGGGCCCCCTGTACCTGCTCAAAGAGCTCCACAGTGTAGCGGGACGGGAAGGCGGGTGGTGGCGGGGGGCTGGCACGGCCGTTGTCATGGCAGGCCCCTGGGATGCTGTTCACTGAGCGCCCCGTGTTGTAGTTGCATTCCAGGGTGTAGCTGTGGCATACAAGGGAGCCCCTGTTACCCCACAGACCCACAGCAGGGCTGGAGTCACCCTGTGTGTCCCCCCAGGAGAGCCACTTCAGTGGAGCTGGGGCATAGGAAAGGGGGTCCTGTTGTGCCAGGAAAGCAGCAGGTTTTGAAGATGGGCAAGAATGGCCCATCCCCTGCACAGGGATGTATGGACATAGTGGAGATCAATGTGATCAGACTTCGGTATGGAGCTCACGGGGCCCTGAGGGTGGCACCCAAAGCACTGAGCTGCCCATGAGGGGACCTCTCAGTCACCTCTGGAAGGTGATGGGGAATGGGTGGACAAAGGGAAGTGTCTGATGTCAACACCAACAATCCAGGCAGTGGGCAGCTGCAGAGACAGCTCTGGGGCCAGTCTAGCAGAAAACCTAAGTGGCTCAATCCCCATTTGCCTGAGGCAACATGTAGGCACTGAGTGCACTCACAGCACCTTTAGGAATGTCGCTGTTGGATCAACCTTGGGCTGCTCTGGGCCAGTGACCTGAGCCCAACCCCTCATGTGTATGTTCCTGTGGGGCTGGATTGGCACAACTCTGGCCCACCAGAGCTGGGCAGGGGGCACAGGGTGAGTGCATGGCAAGCACTGAGGAAATGGGAGAGAACCTCTCTTCTGTGAGTCTCGCTGCCTCAGCCAGTGGTGTGTTTCCAGCACAGAAACAGGCTAGGAATATCCCATCCCACGTGGGAGAGGAACAGATCATAGGTATCCCCGACTCCTGGGATCACAGATGGGCTGAGGCTGGAATTTCACAGAGCTGTGGGGATTCTGCGCCCACGGCAACTCAGCTTAATTACAGCTCAATACAGACATAAACGTCTGGGAAAGAGGAGAATTCCCACTGGAAAGCCATCCAAGAGCGGGGAGGAGAAGCCAGAGCAGCTGCAGGAAGAATGGGGAAGGAGGGGAGGGGAAGAGCCCGGCTGAGCCTGTGTCTCAGGAACATGGCTGGGCCTCTGGCCTCTGCCGACCTGCCCCAGAGCCGTGCAGGACATGGCTGTCCCACAGAACTGGTTCCCCCTTCCCCTACATCCCACACCCAGCAAAGCACTTAGTGCCCAGCTGGATGGGCCCCCGGGTGCTGCCCTACCTGTGGATGATGCCCAGGGCCTTGTAGACGGCCACACGCCCGCTGCCCTCCTTGGACTGCCCGTCCCGCTTGTCCCGGGCGTACATGTTCTTCTCTGAGAAGTTACAGCCCATGAAGTCAAAGTGAGGCGAGTTCAGGGAGATGAGTTTGGGGAACAGCATGTTCTCCACCTGTGGAGCATGGAGATCAGCAGGGGTGACTGGGGGCCCTTGGCTGTCCATCCTGCTCCAGTGGGACCAGTGCCAAGTGTGGGGATTCATCAGGGTTGGCTGGGCCCGCTCTGCCCAGCTCCAGCTGTGCCCAAGGGATGCTCCAGCTGTGCCAAGGGGATGCTGCCCATCCCTGCCCATCTCACACTGTGCTCTCCTGACAACTGGCCGGGAGGAGAGGAAGGGAGCCCAGTGACACCGCTCTTCCCCACCCTCATCCCCCAGGAGAAAGGCAGCTCTGCTGCCAGCACATGCCAGCTCCTGGGGGAAATCTGAGACCTCCAGGGGGAGGAGAGGTAGCGTGAAGAAGGGAAAGGATTGGAAGGAAGGAGAAGAAAGGAAAGGAGGAGGAAAAAGAAGGAGAGATAGGAGAGAGAAAAGGAAGAGAAAAGGAAGGAGTTGTGACAGGGTTCCCTGTACCCCTCTTCCAGGAATGGGAGGAAGTGCCAGGGCCCATGGGGAGGGGGCAGAGCAGCAGGAGGATCCTTGCAGCCCCAGCCCCTGGATGTGCCCTCACCTGGTCGTTCTCATCGCTGAAGCTGTTGCCGTACATGAAGCAGCCGCGCTTGGAGGCGTGGCCATGCAGGTCCACGTAGTAGGCCAGGCCACTGTCCTGGGGTGCGATGGGCTCGGGCGGCTCGGTGATTTCGGGTAGGGGGGTCGAGGGAGGCCTCTGCACCTCCTCCTCACAGTGCTCGGTGGCGTGGCTCAAGGGCAGGATCCAAGTGGCTCGGTCTGTGCTGTCCAACAGCTGGGCATCCTGACCCGGGCAGGAGGGGGTGCTGGCACGCCAGGCGCCCGGGGAGTTCCGCAGGTTGTTGGCTTTGTTCAGCTCTGCCAGTGCAGCTTCTGTGTCTGGGACAGGAGGGTTGGGACATTTTGTGCTCAGTGACCTGGTGCCGAGTGGGGAGACAAATGTCCTCCAGTCCGGAGAGCCCGGCAGAACGCGGCTATGGATGTGGTGGTAGAGCAGGATGGCTTTGGCCCCGTACACTGCAGGGTGTAGCTCGGCATCAGGGTGCAGGTACTGCCGGTTCAGGTTCACCCCGCGGGAGTCGGTTCTGCAGAGAGGGCAGAGACATGAGGCTCTTCCAGGGGTGCCCCAGCAGAGCTCCAGGATCTGTACTGGAGTACAACAGCCAAACCACCCCCTTGCAGCCAGGGGCTACCCCAAAGCACTGAGAACTGTGGCAAGGCAGAGCCCTGCACGATCCTCCCTAGAGAAGGGAAGAATCTGGATCAGCAGGAGCAGCTGAGGGAGGAGGGGGGGGTCTCAGCCTGGAGAAAAAGAGGCTCAGGGGGGACATCCTTGCTCTCTGCAGCTCCCTGACAAGAGGGGGGAGCCAGAGGGGGTCAGGCTCTGCTCCCAGGGAACTAGGGACAGGACAAGAAGAAATGGCCTCAAGCTGTGCCAAGGGAAGTTCAGGTTGGATATGTGGAACAACTTCTTCATGGAAATGGCTGTCCAGCCCTGTCACAGCTGCCCAAGGCAGTGGTGAAGCCCCCCTATCCCTGGCGGAATTTAACAGCTGTGTGGATGTGGCACTTGTGGACATGGGTTAGTCGTGGCCTTGGCGGAATTGCTGGATTTGATGATCTCCAAGGGCTTTCCCAACCCAAACGATTCCATGAGTCCATGAAACATGAAGCAGGCTCCCAGTCAGCAGAGCCCAGCCCAGCCCTGCACTCACCGGTAGTGGCCCCGCACCACCCCGTCAGGGTTCAGCATGGGGATGAGCTTGAAGACAAACATCCGCCGCAGCATCTGGGCACGGGGATCCTCCTCCCGCAGGATGAAGTCCAGGAAGCCATTGAAAACAAAGCTGGAGGGGGTTTCTCCTGGGTGGACTCTGCTGCTGAGGAAAAACACCTGTGGACAAAGAGAGAGGGATGAGAGGGGGCCACTGCCTGCCCTGGGACACTGCAGTGCAGGAGGATCTCACACGCTCTGCTCCCCACGCTCTGTTTGCATGCTCCCGCTCTTGGGGACATGACACGCTTTGGGTCACAGACACGGGGGTGGCAGTAAGGCACTGACACAGAGGCCACTGGAGAGCTGCTGACCCTCCCATTCCTGGCACGGCCACTCACCCTTTTCCCGGTGAAGCGTCGTGGCCGGGGCGTGCTGGTGTCTGGGAAGAGCTTGTCCAGCCGCGGCTCCCGCTTCTCCTGCATGCCGTGGCACGAGGTGACCGTCAGCAGGTCCACGCGCAGCTTGTCCAGGGAGTGGCAGAGCAGCTCCCGGTGGTAATAGACAGAGTCGAGGGGGCTGTGGGGTGAGAAGGAGCCACAGACACAACCAGGAGTGAGGGGGCTCCCAGCTGGGCCAGGGACACTCTCCACCCCTGCAGCCCAAGCTCTGCACCCCAGATCAGCCCCACCATGACCACCAGACCACCCCCACATCCAGGCTGTTCACTGTCTTGGTAACTACTGGGAACATGAGCAGCCACTCCTTCAGAGGAAAGAGAGATGGCCCAGGGCTGTGGGTTGCACTGCCTGGCCACCCCAGCTGTGGGAGAGCAGCTTCTGCACAGCCAGATCGGGCACAGAGCGTCAGACCATCCCACCGGGGAGATAATCCTCTCCTGACAGAAGGGATCAGTCTCTGGAGTAATAAGGAACCTTTGGAAATCCCTTGGGGAGCTCAGGGGGTGCTGCTGCCACTGCTTGTGTAGAGCTGGGGCACAGAGAAGCACAGGCCAGGCAGCTACCAGGGGGCACAGAGACGCCCCTGCTGCTGCAGGAGGAGCTTCTCCATGAGGGAAAGTCAAACGGCCACAGGTCAGAAAGAAGGGTGAAGGCTGGGAAGGGGAACAACGGCTGGGAAGGTGTTGTGGGGGCCACACCTGCTGGGGGACATGTGCTTGCAGTCCTGGAAGCGGCCGTCCAGCTGCGCCAGCATGTCCTGGCACTCGGTGTAGGAGAATGGGTAGCAGAAGGCGAAGTAGGTGGTGGCCCCACGGTGTTCCAAGAACCGGTGCACAAAGGACAGCACGAACTGTGTCTCCACCACCTGCCATGGACAAGGAGCAGGACACCCTGGCACAGCTCCCACTCCTCTCCTCTGGCCCCCTCAGGCATTGGAGGGTGCCCATGGATACTTGTCCTTGCCTATTCCCACGGGAGTCACTGCCAAGCTGGCTCCTCTCATCTCCTGGTAAACCAGGCTGCTCCCTGCAGAGCCTGTGGCTCCCTGCTTGCCCAACCAGCCAAACCACACCTGTCCTGTCCCATGTCAGGGGGTGGAAAGGATGTTGCGTCCCTGGAAGTGTCCAAGGCCAGGTTGGACTGGGCTTGGAGCAACCAGGTGTAGTGGAAGGTGTCCCTGCCCATGGCAGGGGGTGGGACTGGAACAGGATAGGCTTTAAGGTCCTTTCAGCCCAAACTATACTGGGACTCAATGATTCTCTCGGGTCCCTCTTCCATGAAGCAGAGGGTCTGCTGAGGAGGTGTCGCTGCATCCCCATGGCAGTGCACATGCAGCAAGGAGCACCCAGAACAGGAAACACTTGGACAGCTTCTACCAGACCAAAGAAACCTCCCGGGAACCTCATTCCTCGGCTTTGCCTTCCAGGACTCCCCTCAGCCCTCCTGGATGTGCCCTCCACTGGGGCAGCAGCAGCTGCTGCCACAAAGAACTGTTTTCTGGCCATTTTGATACTGCTTGAGGGAGAGTTCTGTGCTCACTCACTGAAAACACCCCACAGCAAACCACGCCTAGCCCCAGCTCCCCAGGTCCTCCTCTCCCGAGCACACGGCCCTGGGAAGGGACTGTCGTTGCCCCCCCTGTCCTTCCCCTTCCCTTGAGCGTGCCAGGGACAACCCAGCCACTCCCTCACCCCATCAGAGCCTGGTGGTCACCCCGGCGTGGTGAGCGAGGGTCTCTGAGCCCCCAGAGCCGCCCCAGCACGGGATGCCCTCCCGCGCCGTGCTCCCACCTGGAAGCTGGGCCGCTGCCGGATGCGCTCCCAGCGCGGGCGCACGGGCAGGGTGCGCACGAAGGGGGCCATGCCCTGCGCGTACAGCCGGCTCTGCTTGTTCATGTTCAGGATGTGCAGCTTGATCAGCTTTCCCGGGGCTCCCCCGCGCACACTGAAGTAGAACCAGGACCTGGAGGCGGGAGGAGCGGCGCCGCCTCAGCTTCTGCCGGGGGTCTCGAACCCGGGGGTGTCCCCGCTGAGTCCCCCCACCCATCCGGCCCTACCAGGAGCCTGGCAGACCACGGCGGGGAAGGGAGGCAGAAAACCCCCGGAGCCCCCTCCCAGGGCACCCGTGACCCGGCTGGCTTCCCCCGGCCGCTCTCCTCAGCCCTCCAACCCCACCGGCCCCGTCCCAGGGGCAGGGGCACCCCCGCCCAGGCCCAGCCACTCCCGGGCCCCGTCCGCCCCTTCCCCGGGGGACCCCCGCCCCCGGCCCCGCCCCCCATACGGTACCAGCCGCCTCTTCCCGGTGTCGCCCCTCGCCCGTCGGTACCTGTTGCTGTTCTCATACTCGGTGTGAGCGCAGTCGGGCCGCGTCCACACATTGAACTCGTAGTCGGCGTCGGGGAGCGCGTTGGCACGGGCGGCGGGGCCACCTCCCGCCTCTGCTGGCCGCACTTGCTCCACGTGCGCCAGGTTGCCCGAGTCGAAGCGGGAACTGAAGAGAAGCCCCCCGCAGCGGATCTCCATGGCCCGGCGGGGCCGGCACCGGCATCGCCCCGGCGCGGCCCCGGCACGGCCGGTACGGGCCGCCCGGCAACAGCAACGCGCGCGCCCATTGGCCGCCGCCTCCCAGCAACGCCACCGCCCATTGGCCGGTGCCTCGGCAACGGCCGTGGCGGCACCCGGGCGGCAGCGCCCCCCTGACCACGCCCCTCCCTGACCACACCTCTAATCGCCCCGTGACGGCCACGCCCTCTCCCTGACCACGCCCCCCCACACCTGTCCGTGCCCACCTGTACAGGCAGGACAGGTGTGTGCACACCCGGCACGGAGACGCGTACACGGAGCACAGACACAGCAGTGCACAGACAAGCACAGACGCGCGCGTGCCCACATGGATACGCACACAGGTGCACGTGTGCACACGCACCTACCCCCCACGCACACCTGTGCTCAAAACACAGGTACGGGCACACCCCATGTGTGTAAGAACACACCTGTGCACGCGGCAGTGGCAGCACAGGGGTCGAAGGGGTGGAGGGGAGGCTCAAACCCCCCACTCCCACATGCTGGGTGGGCGCTCTGCCCACTGAGCCAACCTGGTGGGGTGTGCGGCGCCAGTGGCTCCTCCGTGAGCTGCAGAGACAGCCACAGTGCCCCAAGCAATGACCATTGTGGGAGGGAAGGCAGCCCTGGAAGGAGGTTGGGGTGGGAGGAAATGGTGACACACCCCCCCTCTCCCCCCCCCCAGGAAAATGGACTAGGAATGGCGGCGCAGTGGCATCTGGACAGCCCCCCCCTCGCCCTGCAGGCATCTTCAATAAGGAAAAAAGTAAAGCACATGGAACAGTTATAAGGAAAAAATAATAAAATAAATTGGTTCGTTCACCAGTGGGAAGGGGTGGGGTGTGGGGGTGAGTGGGGGGCTCCGGGTGTCCACCCCTGATCCTGTGAGCAGGCAAAGCACAAGGGGACAGGGATCACCCACCGAGGGACAGAGGGACAGGGAAAGCCAAAGCAGTCACAGGGTGTGTTTCCCCAGTCCCCCAGAAAATAAACCTCCCCCAAAAGCCCTGATTTGACCTAAAGTTCCTGTGGGCAAGGCCCTCGGTGTCCCCATCCCACATCCAGCTGCACTTGGGATACCCCTTGGTGGCTGGAATGTTGGGAGATGCGTGACCTTCTCCAGAAAGCAGTTCAGTGTCCAGAAATCATGGCCAGGGCCCAGTTTTTGAGTGCCAGGGTTGTGTTTTGCAGGTAAATCCAAGAAGAATAGGTGAAGCTCGTCAGGTGGTCCCTGATGCACTCCCACGTCACATCCCCACTGGAAAACCAAGGAGAAGGGGTTACAGGGGAAGAACCAGAGTCAGAGGCAGGAGGGGTGACTGAGGGGGGATGGAGTCCCTTGGGCAGGGCAACACTGGTGCTGGTGCTGCGTCTCTGGGAGCAGGACAAGGGACCCAGCTGGGACAGGGAGAGACGTGGCTGTGGCACTGAGGGGACAGAGCCCCCAGGGGAGCAGAGCCCAAGGGACCCTGGGGGACCCCGCGGAGGGGCTGCTCACTTGCAGGAGTCGAGGCAGCGCTGCCAGCCGCGCTGCAGCACCGTGGCCAGGCCCTGCAGCAGCGGCACCAAGCAGCTCCGCACCAGGAACAGCAGCAGCTCCCGCACACACTCGGCGAAGTGCAGGAGGGACTCGGGGAGCCGGGTCTGGAGCTGCGGGAGCAAAGAGAGACAGCGTGGGGTGAGCACCAACCCCTCCCAGCAGGTCTGGGCACCCCGAGGGGGCTGGAGCCCTGGTAAATTGTAAGGGTCCCATCTCCCTCCCTCCTTCCTCTGTTACCCCCAAGCCCTTCCCACCTCCCCGTTCTCCAGCACTCAACAGACAGGGCACCTATACTCTGGGGGAACACTGATGCCACCCCACTGCCACCAAAATACTGGTTTTCAGGACACCAGGAAATTTTCCTAAACTCCTCCCTGTCAGCCCTGACACAGTCACTGGATGCAGTAGGAGTGGGTGGACAGTATGGAGGGATGAATGGCCCTGAAGACCTGCCATGAGGCCACTCTCTCCTCGGATTCCCAGCACGAGGGGGTCCTGCCAGGAGCAGTGGCACAGACGTGACCATCCTCCTTCAGGTCTTCCCCTGCTGCAACCCCAGCCAGAGCTCCCCAGTCCCACAAGCCCCCCACTGGTATTTCTGGTCTCCTCCAGCCCTAAGAGCCTTCCCTTACCCACTCGCTGAGCCAGGGCAGGCTGCTGTGGAGCCAGGAGAGTAGAGAGTAGCAGTGCTGGGACACATCCCGGGCCACCTCACCACCCGTGTCCCAGAGCAGCTTCAGCTGTGGCCACAGGACAGACATGGCTGCAGAGCCATGGTGGGCCAGGCTGTGCTCCAGCCACCTGCAAGGGAGAGAGGACTGGTGAGGGCAGTGCCAGACCATGGGACCACTAGCACCACCATGGGGCACTGGAGCTGCCACTGCAGGGTGGATGAAGGACTCCAGGCTGAGCTGGAAGTGCTTCCAAGCAGGGCTGGGAAAGCTCCTGGCTCTCTCCTGAGCAACCGTTTTGCTGCACAACAGCTTCACCTCTGAGATCCACTGTCTGCCACCCACCCACGCTGGTGCCACGGACCTGTAGCCCTCAAGGCAGCTGTGGGACACCTTCTGCCAGGCCAGCTGGGAGGCAGGCAGGACGCCGGAGGAGCGGAGCAGCCGTGCTGAAGAGGAGGCTGGAAGAGACAAGAGCATTCCTTGAACGGTGCTTGGCTGCAGGGACACGTGTCTGTCTGTCCCTGAGGGCTCTGTGGTGACACGTGTCTGCCTGTCCCTGAGGGCTCTGTGGTGACACGTGTCTGCCTGTCCCCGAGGGGCTCTGCAGGGACATGTGAACTGCTCAGTGAATCACTGCAGGAGATGCTGCAGGGGACAGAAGGGGTGAGCAGGGTGGAGTTAGGACAGCCCCAGGAGACTCTCTCAAGGGGACACAAGCCATGGGGTCTGTCTGCAGCTCCTGTCTCCCTCCGGTGCCTCCCAGCTGGACAGACAGACAGTTTCCACTGCCCACAGCAGCCACGGGACAGACCCAGGAAGGAGGCAGGGATACAGAGAGGCTTCACTCAGACGAGCTGACATGGGACCAATCCCAGGGATGTTCTTTGACAGAGCAAGAAGAAACAGTCTCAAGCTGTATCAGGGGAGGTTTAGGTTAGAAATTAGGAACAATTTCTTCCTGGAAAGGGCTGTTCAGCCCTGGAACAGCTGCCCAGGACAGGGGTGGAGTCCCCATCACTGGCAGAATTTAAAAGCCGTGTAGATGTGGCACATGGGGACACGGGTTAGTGGTGGCTTTGGCAGTGCTGGGGAACACTCGGATTCAATGCTCTCAGGGGGCTTTTCCAAGCTGGATTACTCTCTATGACTCCCCAGCACACAGAGCCACACCCATACCCTGGAAGGAGCCGTGTGTCCGGATGTCGTGCAGGAAGAAGCCGGCAGCGAAGACCAGGAGGATGAGCAGCAGCTGCGACCAGGGGAAGCCCCTGCCCTTCATCTTGCGCAGCAGCTCCTGGGTGGGAGGACAAGACCCTGTCACCATCGCTGCAGTGTCCCGGCACTGCCCCTGCCCTGCAGCAGCACCTGCCCCCAGCTTCCCAGCAGGGACCAGTGTCATCTGCTGAGCAGCTGGGAGGATGGACAGGGGCCAGGACATCTGTCCCCAGCATGTCCTGTGCGTGTGCCGCTGCGGGGCCCTGGCCAGGCGTGTGCTGGCAGCAGGAGGGGCCATTCACAGCCCAGCACGGGGCCAAAATCTGTCTGCAGGGGACACTGGGCAGTGCCTGCCCGCCCTCTCTGTCCCTCACCTTGCAGGCAGCATCGCAGGCAGCCACCTCTTGGTCCCCTCCAGCCCCTCTGGCCATCAGCTCCTCGTTTGTCACTTTGAAGGAGCGAACGGTTTCCTGCAGTGACTGACGCACCTTGGGGACAGCAGGAGCTGCATCAGGGCCCCCAGCCCCCTGCAGACCCCCTGAGCTGCCACGGCACTGCGTGGGCACCCCCAGGTCCCATAGGCATGCTGCCAGCACAGGGACCTTCTGCAGCAGCACGGGGCCATTATCCTACCCCAGGACCCCCGCATCCCACAGCTCATTCCTACCTTCTTGCTGCAGCTTTCCCAAGACTCCAGGAAGTGGTTCAGCAGCAAACTGGGAAGAAAAACATGGAGCTTGGGCAAGAGCTCCCAGAAGGAATTCCAGAGTCCCAAAGGTTCTGTGGGTGGGTGCTGGGCCCACACAGAGCTACAGCACAGACTGACCTGGACTGAGCAAGGTGCTTGGTGTAGAGCTGCCTCCAGACACTGAAGCTCAGTGGGTCCTGGCTCAGGCATTGGCTCATGGAGGTCAGGAGCTGGGAATGGGGCAAGGCTGATTTTTACACCTGATTGTCACCCCAGCGCACTGCACACCCTGTGCACTGGGCCATACCCCAGCACATCCACAACCCCTATGCCCCCAAATGCAACTCCAGCATCCCTGCCCAAGGCAGGCGGTGGAACTGGATGGTCTTTAAGGTCTCTTCCCACACAAGTCAACCTGTGATTCGATGATTACCAGTCTCTGGGTGTGGGTGGCAGGAATCCTGCCTTGCCACTGCCCACCCTGCACTTGGCTCCACGGGACTACCCAACCCAGCCCGTGCCCCCCGTGCTGGCTCACCTCCTTCTTCATGGCGGGTGGGCAGGCGGGTGTTGCTCGGGACAGGAAGGAGGGGAAGTAGGTGTGCAGGGCTGTCTCGGGCCGGGCACCAAAGGCCAGAACCTTCAGGCGGGGGTAGAGGCGCCGCAGCTGCTCCTGCAGGCTGGGGGAGAGCAGAGAATGGCTGAGGGGCACAGGGGGGCCCAGGGGACATGAGGGCTCACCCCGGGGGACCAGCTGTGGTGGGGGATGGGGCACCTGGATGGACCAACGTACCTGGGCGGCAGTGAGTTATTGGGCATGAAGGCAAAGTCCAGAAGTGGGAAGAAATCCTTGGGGCCAATCATGCCAAAGCCTTTGGTGAGGTTGGGGTGCATCCTGCAGAACAGAGCCCTGAGCTGCTGTGGGAGCAGGTGAGGGGCAGCGTTACCCCGTGGGAAATGGGGGTCACTCACATCAGCAGACGGTCCAGGTAGGAAACAGCATAGGGGGAGAGAGACTTGATGCCAAGCACTGGGAGCATCACACTGAGCCACACTGTGGGGAGAGGTGGAAGGGGTCCAGCCAGGTTGTCCCTACACTGGGACAACCCACCACCCAAACCATCCAGTGGACACACAGACAGATCCCTTGGGAAGGGCTCCAGGGCAGTTGTGCTGCAGGGGAACAGCAGAGCAGCACACTCCGTGTCTTTCCAGGCAGGATGGTTCCTCTCAGAATTCACCCATTCCCTGTCCTGGCCACGGGAAGCTGCTCTCCAGATCTTAAGGGTCTTTCCCAAAGCGTTCCCACCCCCAAGCAACATCATCAGCAGGAGCAGAGATGCCCTGGCAGTGACAGGGAGGGGGATCCCACGTGCTGCTCTCAGCTCTTACCTTTCAGGCCCTCGTGGAGGTCGGCGAACCCGGCCTGTCCCAGTGCCCAGAGCACGGTCAGGCACTTGGCTGGCCGGTTCTGGTGGGAGCGCAGCACCTCCAGGTACTGAGGGAGGACAGGACAGGTTAGTCAGGAACAGCTGCAGCCATTCCCACCCCAGCGAGCCCAGAGACATGCGGCCATGGGACTGTGGTGGCTATTCCAGGCCCCGGAGCAGACCCCAGAGCAGGGCAGAGCCCCTGGCCCCTGGGATGGACACACAGCTCCAGTGAGGCCAGGAATTGTGCTGGGGGACAGAGGGAGCCCCAAAACCCAGCCCTGGGGGTGCAGCACCACCAGTGGGGGCCAGGGGGAACCCTCTGGGGACACCAGTCCCTTTGCATGGAGAACATAGGAAAGCAGAAGACCTTCATGCGTGGGACAATGCTGACCACTCCCAAAGGAATTCTGATAGACAGGGATGCTCATCCTGAAGCTGCTCCAGGGGACTCCCAGGGCAGAAACAGGAGCAACACCACTAGCTTTACAGCACCCACAAACCCGGGTCACCCCAGCTCACCTTGCCCAGGTTGGTGGTGGCAATCCGGGGCCTGTCCAGGAGCAGTGCCTGGATGCAGATCCTGTATCCATGCAGTGACTCCCCTGGAATGGAGATGGGGGTCTTACTCAACCATGGCCACCTCAGGGGTCTCCCTCACAGCCTCCAGTCTGGGCACTTCCCAGGGCTTGTTTCCCCCTATTCTTCCTGTCAGAGCAACCTGGTGAAAGCCAAGCCCCTTCCCCAGGGACATCCTGAAACAACTCCCAAAGCAAAGCCTCACCTTGGCTGTTCCCTAACAACTGTTTCCTGCTATTCCTGTTTTTCTGGGCAGCAACGAGCGCCCAGGCAGGAACAGCCCCTCACCACACGCTAGTGAGCAGGAGGTGTGTTGACCCTCCCTTCCTCCATGGAGGAATTCCAAAGAGCTTCCAAATAGGAAGGTACAGGAACAGCAGCTCCCAGAGTCAGAAGAGGGAGCCTGGTGCTCACCTTGGGCCTTGTCCAGCTCCTGCAGCATGGTGTAGATGCAGTGGTCAAAGAAGAGCTCCAGCACTCCCGATGCCCTTCCCAGCAGAGACCGGATGATGGTCCTCAGCTCCTTGCTTGCTAGGCTGTACGGATAGTCTGGAACGATACAAGGGAGGGAAGCGTTTGGTGAGGCCCCATTTCAGGAAGTTCCAGCAGCTGGAGGAGCCAGCCTGGCATGAGGTGGGTGCACGGAACACCTTGTCCTCACCCCCTTGGCAGCAGTGCCTCTGCATCAGAGGAAGCTAATTCAGCCCTAAGGGATGGCTTCCCATTAAACACCAACAGTGCAGGATGGACACAGGTCCGGAGGCTTCCCCCTCACCATCCCCAATGACACACACTCGGTGCAAGTGGGGATCAGCAGATCATGCAAGAAAGGGAAATCCCAACATCCCTCAGCTAGACAAGGGTGATACCTGCCAGTGGATTCCCAAACTCCACAGCAGCAGGCAGAGTTCACAAGTCCCTGTGGAGAACGCGTGACCAGGGAAGACCTCCAATTTGCCACCAATTTGGGCAATTTCACTGTGTGTGTGGCCAAGGGAAGCCAGTTGTGGGGACAGCCCAGAATGAAGCAAATCCTCCGTGTTAAGTAAGGACCACGGCCTTGACCCTTCCCAACCGGCAGCAGGACACGCACCATGGGGGTGCTGGCTCAGCACGGGGTCGCTCCTGGGCGCCTGCAGCTTGTAGTTGAGGTACCCAGCCAGGTCCTTCACCCACACAGAGGGGTTCTCAGGGAACACGCTCCGGCTCTTATCCAGCTCCTTCTGCAGATCCGCCAGGTCCAGCTGGAAGGGACAGATGGATAAAGTCAACCAGGGATGAACAGAAATGGGCAACAAGCAAGGAAGCAGAAAGTCAACTCTGGCTCCTAAGGGGCTGTAAGGCACACAGGGAAACGCTCGCAACCTCAATCCCAGGAACACCACCCGTCCTGCTTGTAAAACCCTGACTACTGGGGCTCCAAAGGACTGTCCCGGGCAGCCAGCTGTGTGCCAGCACTGGGGAGCCTGATGGCACATGCTAACACACACCAGCATTGCCAAGAGCTCACTAACAGATGCAGCTGGGTAAGGATCAGCCTAGGGTGATTCTGGTCATGGCTGGTCCGTGTGGGCACCACTGGGAGCTCTGCATTTGGAGTTCTCCAGGGAGGACACAGCCACAAGAACCCAGACCCACCTGGTAGACAACCTGGCAGTGCCAAACCAGAAGCAGAGCAGCAGCTCCATCCCATCACCCCCTGCCACTACCCAGACACGCTCACTGCCTGCCTGTACACCCAGATTATCCATGGGCTCAGAGGAGTGGATCTGTCAGGGCACGCTGTAAGGCTCAGACTCTGGGTGAGGTTTTCCAGAACCTGATGTTTCCTGCAAGTGGATTCCCACTGCCAAGGATTGGCAAAGTCAAGCAGGGTGCCCTCGGGCAGGTTTGGCTCAGCCCCACCTTTCCAGGGAAATTTGACATAAATCAGCCGCTGCCACAGCAGGAAAGAAAACCCTGCCAGTCAGCGATCTGACAGGGCCACACAGTGTCTGCCACTGCCAAGCACCAGCATGGCCCAGGCCCTGCTGCCCTCCTGGAGAACGTGGGAATTGCACATGGGAATCGCAAGCGGGAATTGCACAGGGTCCTGCCCCAACCACTGGCACTCGGGGGAACAGAGGGAACGCCCCGTGCAGAGGGTAAGGGAGGGAACCCCACCCCATGCAGGGCGGAGCAGAGGTCCTGGGACACCAGGAGGATGTGACACCTGGGGCAGAGGAGGAGCTGAGTGGGCTCTGTCAGGGGGCCCTGCCAGATGCTGTCCCTGCAGACACATCATCCCAACAGAGCCCATCTGGGGTCTGTTCTGAAACCGGCTGTGCTCAGACACGGCCAGGACAGGCAGGACAGACACAGACAGGTTCCCAGATCCAGCCAGAGTGCAAAAGCTGCAGAGCAGCTTCCAGGGCCCCACTGGCGAGACAGGGAGGAGGCTCCAGCCACCACGAGGCTTCCTCGGGGTTCCTCCCAGACACAGACAGGGAGTGGGTGAGGAAAGGAACCAGAAATTCCCTTCCAGCCGCCTCCAGCACGAAGCAGCTCCTCCCGGCTGCCCAAGAGCCCCGGAGCCTGTGCCGTGGGGCTGGCCCAGCACCGGCAGTGTGCTCTGGGCCGGCCCGAGCGGTGCCCGCGGCTCTGCAGAGGGTCGGGCCCACCGGGCACACTCACAGCTCGCAGGGCCTCCTCCAGCGAGGGGCACCGGCCCGCCCTGGCGCCGCTGTCACCGCCGCCCGGCGCCTTCTTCCCGCTCCGTCCCGCGTGCGGCTTCCGCGGCGGCGGCTCCGGGGCCGCGGCCGGGGGCACCTGCTCCTTGTTCTGCCTCCGCAGCGCCCGCTCGAAGCCCAGCTGGAAGATGGTGCTGGAGGTGGCGATGGGAGCTGGGAACGGGAGAGCGCGGGGCTGGCTGAGGGTGCCGGGGTGGCAGCGCACAGGGACACCGGGACGGGGACACGGGGACGGGCACGGGGATAGGGGATGGGCACGGGGACACGGGGACGGGCACGGGGATAGGGGATGGGCACAGGGGTGGGCACGGGGACACGGGGGTGGGCACAGGGATGGACACAGGGATGGGCACAGGGACACGGGGGTGGGCACAGGGACGGGCACTGGGACAGGGGATGGGCACAGGGACATGGGGGTGGGCACAGGGATGGACACGGGGGTGGGCCCCGGCACGACGGGCGAACCGGGGGACTCCTCGGCTGCCCCACGAGAGACCACCCGGGCCCAGCAGAGCCCGCCAGGGCCGCGGGGAGCCCCCTCCAGCCCCAGCACCCTCTCCGGGACCCGCCGGCAGCCCCCCGGCTGCTCCACAAACACTCCCACCCCCGGCAGCCCCCCGGCCCCGCTCCATAAAGACTCCCACCACTGGCCCCGGCCCCGGCTCCGCTCCAGCCGAACGTCAGCGCCTCAGCCCGCTGAGGGCGCCCCGCGGGCCCCGCCGACACTCACCGGGCAGGGGCAGCGCACGGCCGGTGTTGGCCTCCCCGAGGGCGCGGCGCCCGCCCGGCCCTCCCGCGGCCCCGCGGCGGCCCTTCCGCACCACCTCCCACCGCCCGGGCCCGGCCGCCCCCGGGGCCGCTGCCGGAGCCGCCGCCGCCGCCATCGACACCGCCAGCGACACCGGCGGGGCCGGGGCCGCGCCCGGCGCGCGTGCGTGCGGCCGCGACGCTGATTGGACGGGGGCGGGAGCGCGCGCCGCGCGCCCCGCGTGCCACGTCTGTGCCCGGCCCCGCCGGGACACGTGACTGGGCGGGGACAGAGCCCCGCCCCCCGGCACCGGCACCGACCGGTGGAACGGCACCGACCGGGGCACCGGAACTGCCGGGGGACCGACACGGCGGGCCCGGGCCCGGCACGGCCAGGGAGGGGCGGGGCCGGCACGGAGGGGGCGTATCCATGCGGTACAAGGGGGCGTATCAGTGCAGAACAAGGGGCGTGTTCAAGTAGATCAGGGGGTGTCAATGCAAATGAGGAGGACTGTCCATGCAGAACAAGGGCCGTGTCGATGTAGATCAATGGGGCGTGTCCATGCAAATCAGGATCCCGCACAGCATGCCGGGACGCGCCCCGCGCGCACACGCCGCCCCCCACGCGCGCCCGCGGGAGCCGCGCGGGCCGGGCCGTGCG
>JAWWEW010000012.1:25475073-25522200 GCA_035583185.1 Anabacerthia variegaticeps | reverse complement strand
CCCCCCCCCCCCCCCCCCCCCCCCCCCAATCCGTGTGGCCGGCAGTTGAGTTTGGCACGGAGCCAACTCAACCCTCCACATCTCCTGACTACTGAGATGGTACCAGCAAAACTGTCTCCTCTAGCTTTAATATTCCTCCATTGATTAAGTGCTAAGAAATAAAGTTCAGCACAGGAGATGCCTTCCCCCTTCCTCAGGGGTTGTTCTAAGCTGGTGCAGTGCAGCCAGTGAAGCAGCTGTAAAACGGGAGTTACAAAAAGTGAACTATTAAAATCTCTGGTCAACACTTTCCTATTCTTTTCTTATTTGCATGCAGTTTGACCATAACCACAGATCTAGGCATTTGTTCTGAATCCATATAATTAAACATAGGAAGTTAGGCCATTCAAGAAAGGAGGGAAAGCAGGGAGAGCATGTTAAATACATGATTATGCAAGACAAAATGGAATTTTCAAACTGAATATTGATGGGATATTTACCTCCTTCATACATTTGCTACATCTGGAGTATTCTCTGCACATGATGATTTGTATTGTCAGTGTCTCAAAGCTTTTCCGTTCCCTTTGAAACATTAAGATCAATGGAATGGGACTGAGCCAGATGAGAATTGGACCCAAGAGCTTTTCAAGTAGCTGTTTTTCTCCCAAAAATAAACAGTGTATCAGGATCTCATTGATTCGCAAGGTGTTGCTCTGCTGCAGATGAGGTACTATTAGTGTGTCATTTAAAGCAGGACTGCTCGACTGAATCCACTAACTTCAGTCGGTAACAATAGCTGCTCTCAAAGCCTGCTTTTACCCACAGAAACCACCTTTGGGAAGGTAAATGTACATTTCTGCTGAGGACTGGGAGTGCCTTATAGGCTAGGGAAACTCTCAAGAGACTGTTACAGAACAGACAAGAGCAAATAATCACGGTAACTGAGCTAGAGAAACTGAAATTACTTATTCTGCATCCTGAGCTATTTATACAGTAGTGAGTCTAACTACATTTTTCCTTTTAAAATATAGATTTTTTTTTTTATTTTTTTTATTTACTTGACTCACTTTAACTTATCTCTAGATCCATAGTTCCTAAAAGGACTGCAAAATACTTCCAGAAGTACCCCTGGCCTGTGCTAAACCAGTTCAGATGGGATAATCCTTGTTTTAGAAAAATTCTGTCACTATGCAAACAAACTATTCCAAGCAGTCCACACATTTCAAACAAACAACGGGACATGTGGCTATGAATGCCTGGCTAGGACAGAGATAGGTAGTGCTACTTGCCAGGCTCCAGTTTACAATCTTCTTCCCCAATGATCTCCACAGTCCCTCACTTCCTTTGAGGTCAGCACACAATTTACCCAGAAGAAAAGTTTGCCTCAAAAACCAAACAAGCCTGTGAGAAAATTACCTGGAGAAGAGCATTGGCCTATTTTCTCTTCTAGAAAAAGCTCTTCCTCTGCAGAATTCAAGGGACAGCCCAATCCACTGTAACATCTTGTAAAGTGGCAGTAATGTGGTCTTGAGTACAAGATAACCATTTTTGGACTCAAGTTTGAAGAGAATTAGATATTCTATGCTGAAGTAACTAATTTCAGGGCATTTCTTAAACTTCCCAAACTAATGGATTGAGCTGACACTTGCTGGACATGAGCCTTTGCTGAAAAAGAAAGGGCCCCTATTTAAACACAACTCTTTATTTTTCTTTGTTACCTATTCCCTGACATCAATAAGGGTTTAGTTCATATTATGATCTTTGTATCATTACATTAAAACCAATCAATTTTTAGTTGCAATTCATCTTAATTACAGAGCCCAAAAAGCCTGCTACTCCTCCATTGGAAGCCTGCCTTACTCAATTTTGTTTTGAATACACAGATGGACAAAATTAAGATTTTTTAGTCTACCTAAAAATGCAATTGCAATCAGAATATATTATTTTCTATATATTCTCTATATACTTAATAGATACATTATATGTATATGATTACATACACTATTTCTATTAACATAGGAAGACCATTAACGCTTGTACATTCGTGTCCTCTATGACCTTTATCCCAAATTGTGAACACATTCCTCTCTGCCTTTATCTTTCTGGTTATATATTTTTGTCTCTAACACTGCCTTTTCCTGTCACTTTTGTCCCACTTAACCTTAGCTACTTTTGCTTCTCTTTCCTTACTAACATTCCTTTCCTCTCTTGAAAGTCTCCCATAACTTAAGATAAAAAGCTGCTGAGAGCTAAATATCAATTACTGCTGGTGTGCAAAAGCTCCAGCTCTAAGTTTGGAATGGAAGAGATGGAAGCCCTTGCAGGATGAGGTATTTTTCATTATTGCAGTCTTTGCCTGAACATACATAACAAATGTGCTTGACAAACCAAGTATGAAATTGCTACAGGCAAAGGGCATTAACAAATTGGCAAATCTGGTGCCTTAGGGAAGCAACCAAGATGAAGTTGCCTCTCTGAAACTGCTGTTCTGTCACTGACTAAATATACACCTTCTTCAAGTGCTGCAGGGTGGAAACTGAGAGGAACTTGCTGAGGGGGTGCTGACTGAGGGAGACTTCATTTGTGATGGCACATGGGCACACTCCAGTGCTACAATCAGCTGAACTGCTCTTGGTGTTTAGGAAAGATATTTGTCAGCCCTGTAGCATGGATCCGTGTGGAATATCCTGTTGAACTAACTTGTACCTAATATAATGTAATATAACTATGAACTATTTATAAGGGCCAGGACATTAAACTATGAATTGTCTATTTCTGCACAATCCACAAGAGGCATTGCATGGCCTTCTCCTGCCACATTCACAGAAGAATACACTGACCTGTTCACATGCTTATTTTCATTAAAAGGCATATTTTGAGACTGATATAAGATTGACATGCAACGTAAGGAGGCAAAAGTATATTTTCAGATTGATACACAGAACTTGTCCACTGATAAGAAATGGCTTAAGGTGCAAGAGTTTTAAGGAACCAGATGGTGGAGCAAGGTTCTAACCATTCTAATTAGAATTTGGGTGAGCAGTTAATTATGCTTATAGCTGTGTATAGTGGAACATCACCCTCTGGCTCTAAAAAAAATGAAATAAATACTTTCCTACTTCTGCTGGTGGTGTTAGCAAGGAACATAGCTGCTCTTTGTGCTGCAGCATCAAAGCTGACAGGAGATATACAGCTACTCGCTTATCATGGATTTCTGGGAGACTTTGAGAGTGACCTGGTGTTCAGTCTTACAGGATTCACGTGAATTTGCAACTTTAGACAGATTGCAGTGTTAGTGTTACCGATTTATAATGGCAGAAAAATTCTCACAGCTGAGGTGAGAGCACAGAGTTCCCAGGACTTTGTGTGAATTAACAGTTAAAAAACTAAGGAATGTATTTCCCCAGAAAGCCAAAAACTGCTGCATTAAAAATTTCAGACAGCTGAGAAAGTGGGCAATAGTAAACACTATTCAAATATGAAAAGAGAAGCATATCAAAGTGGGATGTAAAAGCGCAATTTCTGTAAGTAATAAACTGTTCAGTGGGAAGCCAGGCAGCAGCAATCTTTCAGCACTTGAGGATGGGTTCATTTGTGATTTTAGCTGTATAATCTGGTTGTTTGCAGCATTTTGATCCTTTTGGAACTTGCACAAAATGCCTTCATTAGGCCTCAGCAATACAGTATTCCATTTCCTAATTTGATTGTTACTCAGGAAGACAGAGCAGCTCTTCCAACAGGCAGCAAAACCAGGACGCCGTAAAAACAGATCTTCAGAGATTAAGGTTAAAGTTTCTCCAAGATCTAGCCAAATGGCCACTGTGTCCCCAGTTTTAAAGGTTGTATTGCAGGGAATGAAGTCAACTTCAAAAAAGAAGTTACTGACATCTTTCTAGCAAGGGATGTCAACAACTAATTGGAATTTGAGGCCACCGAGCTCTGCTCTCACCTGTTCTGCAGCAAACCTGCAGAAATGCCCCTGCATGCAGCGCTGTTCTCCCTCAGTGAATCCAGTGCCACTGAGAACACTGGCAGGTGACACAGGCAGCTGCAAGGGCTGTTACTCAGGAACCCACTGCGCAGTGCATTGCAATGCCCATTTTAGCCCCAAGGATAAGAGTCTGAACACTATTAAGGCTTTTGAACAAAATAGTTATGACCAAAAGTTACAGTACATCGGTCAGAACTCCTACGGCAAAGGGATTGAAGGAGCCAAAATATCAAACCAGAAGAAAATTTTAAGATTACATTACATTTGTTTCTTGTATCTCT
Organism: Anabacerthia variegaticeps; assembly: GCA_035583185.1. Taxonomy (NCBI): domain Eukaryota; kingdom Metazoa; phylum Chordata; class Aves; order Passeriformes; family Furnariidae; genus Anabacerthia; species Anabacerthia variegaticeps. The sequence goes on along the minus strand of JAWWEW010000012.1, from coordinate 25,517,949 downwards.
GGATATTGGGACATGCTGTCAGTGGCAATCCCAAAGCTTTTCTAATTTTAGATCCTTCAAAAATGCAGTTAATAGAATAGTATTACTTCCACATTATTTTCACTTTGTCAGAAGCCAAACCAGATTTTTTTGTTTAGCCTTAGATCATCTCAGCATGAGGCCGGAGCTCAGCATCTGACATCACTGAAATGCTCAATAATGGACCTTCACAGAGCAAGTCCATTTTTGACACAGCAATAGGCGCTATTAAAGTTCCTACTGGGGAAAAGGAATCCTCACTCAAGCATCAAATATACAGCACTGGCATGTTCCAATGGAATTTGGGAATAGGAAAACTAATTAATGAAGTTACTCTGCATCATAAAGTAACTGGAGTTGTCAGTGATGCAAAACCACCAGCAGAGGTTAAACTGCATATCCTGAGAGCAAGAGACGGAGAGAGTAAACATATGGAACTGGTAAAGAGCAAACACATGAAAGAGATGTTGCCTTTGGGTTTTTTAATGACCTATGTCTGATTAAGCAGTTCCCTATTAAAATCATAATCGCAAGCCAACAGTTTCAGTAATTATCAAATGATCTTGTAGAGCTCTGAGTTTTGGAAAGGGCTGAGTATCCCACCCACTGAAAAATAATCCAACTTCAAGATGCCTCACACTGCCCACAAATTAAGGCAATAAAAATCCTCGGTGTGTTTGCGGAGGAAAAGAGTTTTCAGTATGTATCTGTGGAGAGTTTGATGAAAATCAAAAGCAGCAGCTGCTGCTGTTTGTGGTTCATGTGTGCAATTAGTGAGCACCCTCAGTGCCCTTACTGGATGAATAGTGGTGTTACAATAACTAAAGGCATATTTGGCTTTGTGAGTGGCAGTCGTTTTAAAGCAGTTGATTAAATTACTATAGCTTTGTTCCCTTTGTCCAAAAAACTTGACTCTTACTTGCACTTGGGAAAGTACTGACTGAAGAATATACGAATTCTGGTCAAATCAATTTCAAATGTGTAGAGCTGTGCAAATTCTTCTTTTCTCTTCACTGTGTTGCAATTGCAGAAATAAATCTGAGAAGGGTGACTACATTTTTCTCTAACTCTCTGACCTTTTCCCCCTGCCCTGGTGCTCAGCATGTTTCGAAGAAACATCTATTAGAAATTTTTGGTGTCCAGCTTATATTAAACCTGCTAGGGACATATATCTACTCAGTTTAGGTGTTTGGGGTTTTTTTGATGGAATATCTAGAAATGAAAAAGCCACTTATAAGACTAGATATATGTAGGGCAGCAGTATCTGATATCCTGTATTTCATAAGGAGATGTAGAGATTGACCTCATCCAGCACAAAATGGAAAGGGCCCATTGCACTCACAGGCAGAATTTGTGGCAGGTGCAGCAACTGATTCATTCCCTCAGCAGATTCTGTTTAAACTCATTTCCGAGTGGGCTGGAGTTCCATATTTCTTAACAGGACAGGATCATAAACTTTTTTTTTTTTTTCAGAAATACCTACTACGTTTAGTGATATTAAAGCATCAGTTTAATGCCTTAGCCACACAAGCAGAAATATGTGGCTAAGAAGGGTGTCGGAGGTCACCTATATCACCATTTTCAAAGAATTAGCAAAGTCCACGTCCCTGCCAGCTGACATTTTAACTGGTGCTTGAAGAACGCCCATGTTCCTTGCTACATTTTCTCAGAGAAGCAAACAAAAAACATAAAACAAACAAAAAAGCACATTTTTAAACCATGCATAGGAAAAATATTCTTTTGATTTTAAGCTAAACGTAATCAGCTTGTTTATTGCGAGTCCTACACAGTTACTTCATTTCTGTACCTGGCACTGTTTGAGTGGACCAATTACAATGCCTTTCACTATAGTGGTTAAAAATGAATAATAAGCTAAAAAAGCAAATGCTAAATACTTGAAGAGTGTGCAAATAACAAAGCATTTAAATTGACATGAATTAAATGGTGACAAGACGGCTTGTGTTCAGCACTGTAACCCTGGCCCGTGACCCTTAAACAATGCAGATTAATCCCATTTATGTAGCATTCAGGAATAAAGCTCTAGGAACACACAACATCTGAGCAGCAGCATCCCACAACCTCACTGTATGGGCAGAAGACTGGCAAGAGCATTTACATTTGTAATCTTGCATAAACAGAGAGGAATATTGTCCAGCAATCCTCACTGGAAGGTCACCCAGGAACAGACCCACAGCTGAGAAATAAAATTTCTCCTTGAGGTGGTCAAGCAATCTATATTAGGCTATGTATGTGTTGAGTTCAGGTCATACCTACAACTATTGATCAGCAGTTGAAACACTGACTGGTAAATCTAAACATTGCATCCTAAATGGCAGAAGCTGGGATTTCCTTCCTTCCTTCAGGAAAAGCCCAAATAAGTTCTTCATTAGTTTAAACACTTCCACAGATGCAGCAGGAGGAAGAAGACAAAGGCCAGCATGTCCTATTTGAAATTATTCCAGGAATCAATCACAAGGAATTCAAAGAAGCTTTATGAAGCAATATAAGACCTTCAGCTAATCCTTCTATTTATGTAAATCAGTGGAACCCTTGACTGGTGAAATCAGAAATGGAATAGAGTAAAATTCAACTCAACCCTCTCTGACCCCTTACCAATCAGTAAACCGCAGCTGAAAATGTAGAAAAATGTAGGTTGTGAACACAAATGTATCTATTGCCTGCTTTCCCTGCTGCAGAAAGAGATGGCTCATTTGAAAAGCAATTCTTTTCTTCATTAAAATATACCTTTTTACTCAACTTCAAGTATTTCAAGGAAGACATTCAAAACAGTCAGAAAATCTAATAGTTTAGGCACTCTGGTAAGCAAAGGAGGACTCAGGTCCAAGTTTCTGTTCTGTAATTCAATATTTTCTGAGAGAAGTGCTAATTTTGTTGTCAAAAAAATAAAAAGATCTATTCTGCCTGTGATTGCACTGAAAATATGTCTTTCATTAAGAGCAATGGTCTTTTTCCAGCCAGACTCCATTTCTGTTGAAGTGATCAATGGCAAACAGCTGGATCAACATTAATTTGCTGCCAGCCTTCCAAATCAACACTCACAGGTATAGATAGCAAAGTACATAGATTGTTTTATTCTATTTGTTTGCTTCCATTCATTCAACACCACTGCTCATATTTTATAGTTTCAGCCTTTTCTTTTTACAACTTGAAAGTCAGTTTTAGGTATTTGCCATATTAATAAACTGACGAGGTACATTTTTAATTAAAAGAAAAAAAAAAGAGTATAATCTAATAGCTTTCCTGATTATTTTGACCCTAAATTAAAGAAAAAAAAAACACCACGGAAAACATAGTATCAAATAGGTACCAAAAGCAGATGAAACATTGATATGATGTGAGAAAATAGTACAATTTTGTACAAGATATGCGTAAGACAGTCATACGCATCACCCAAAAGCTTGGCTTTGGGAGAAAGCAGCAGATTTTTTTATCTAAGAAACAGTTTGATTGATCAAATGAATACAGCTATTCACAGATATAACAGGCCCATGTGTACTGGAGAAGGAAAGGAGACCTGTAAAGATACCATAATGGGCCAAGAGGTCAGAGCCTGTGGTCGCATCCCTTGACTGGACTTCTCTTCAGTGCTCTCCTTCTCAGTTTTCATCTCATTCTGACCCACAAGAAACCAGTTGGGACCAAAAGAAATTGCACTTTTCTCACATGGACTTTGTTGGTTTTTTCCCTAAGCAGCAATGCCTTTTTAGCTGCATATCAAAACCTTTTTTTCTACAAAATAACTGTAAATCAGAGAACCAATAAAATGACAGAGTAGGGGGAAGATGCATAAGACACCATAAAGTTGAACCACTTCAGACCATGGAGCGTTTGAGTCAGCCCATGAAAAGCTCTCAGAAAAAAGCACATTTTCTCCTTGACCTTTACCTGCTGCTGGGCTCTGACTCACAAGATTGTGTTTTCCCTTGTGGTGAACATTTGTTAAAGCTCAGGCTCATTTATCATGAATGCTCACACAGACCTTTCACAGGAAAGAGCTAAATGCCAAAAATGACTCGGGCTTTTTGGCTGGGCACCTGGGCAGGCATGGCAACAGTGACACCTCAGGTGGACCCTGCTGTCATTTGGCTTCAACCATGTTGCTCTTCCATCATCTTGTCATAAACAGAGTATCTGCCTGGCAATTTGCTGAAGGTGCCACTTAAAAGAAAGATTAGAAAACTTGCTAAATATTGAAGGTGGGAACTTAGTATGCATTTCTTGTAGTGAGTTTGCTACTCTGATGGAAAGCTGTGATGAGAGTAAATGACATAAAAGCATACAAAAAAAAGCTGTTTATATACACTAGTAGTTCTCACAGTGATAATCCTTTCCCAGCTGGTTGCCCAAAAGGGCAGGCTTTTATCTTTATTTCTAAGAGCTAAATCATATATATGAGGAAAAGTCACAGTGTTTTCCAAAAATCACCATTCCAAAGAGCATCAGAAGCAGTGAGATAAAACGAAATGTAGGCAAGTGTCTGTTATTTAGGCTTAGAATTGCAGCACTGGATGCAGGCACAGGTAGGAAATCCTGTTCTGTGAAATATTCACCTTACCAGAGAGTGAACCACTCAAAGAATGACATTTCAATAATGCTTTTCCTCACCAAGAGGAGCATACAAGGCCTCCATCATGTTACAGGACATTTATAACATTCAGACTTTCAAAAATTCTAGCCCTGCCTGAATATTCTTGTCTCCTGTATAACCAACCAAACCAGAGCATGCCTTCCTCTTGTCAGGCTGGTCTTACCACCAGCTGTTTAAATGTAGACACAAAAGCAATGGCCTTAACCAGGAGAATTAAGAGCACAAAGCAGTATCCTGAGACAGTTCTCAAACAGAAATGAAAAGCAGAATTCATCAGCAAATTAGTAAGGTCAAATAATCTGCTTAGGTTTACAAATAACATGTGCAACAACACCTCCCTATCCTTCCACATAGTTCATACACCACAGATCCTGCACCCTTTGCACTCCCTTGTTTTGTGTTTGTAATTCTGGTCATCATTAAAAATATTCATTCTCTTTTGTGTTTGCAGAGTGTTTTGGGGTTTTGTAGGGAAAGCACTGTGTTATGTTGAATGCCAATAGAGACAGCCTTCCACACTGGGATTTTAGAGCCTGACTGTATAACTTATGAAAGTGATCAGCTCCATGACATTCCATTATACTTCATACCTAAATTGGATTCTTTCCTATTATAACCTACACTTTCTCGTACCTAAATTGCCTTCATGCTGACTTGCACTGATTTACTGGCATGTAATTTGCACCATTTATGACACCACTAAATTTGGCTCAAGCAAAGTTCCTGCAAGTGGCAGCATGCTGTGCTACAGATAGATTTGCTGGGCTGGACCAGATGGTAAAATTCTGTTTGGAAATCATACTGGGAGTATGTGTATGTGTGTGTGTGGAAACGACAGGACAAGAAAACAGAACCAAAAAATCCTCCCAGGAGAGAGGTTGGGAACCACTGTGAACAAGGACGCACAGTTGGAAGGCAGATTAGCTGTATTTGTGTGTTCATGGATCTCCTTTTAATTAAGGAGATCTTATTTCCTACAAAAACTCCTTAGAACTAAATTCCACTGATTGGACCTGAAGTAGAAGTTATCCAAACAGGTAGTATTAGTTCACTAAGGCAATGTGAAGAGTGGCTATTAGGCAAATTCTGCCTTTCACTGAATAATTGTGGGAAAGAGAGGATAGAAAATGACCTGGCTTAGGTTTGCCAGTGCCCAGCATAGGGAGTTCTGATTCCTGATGGAGGGCTTTGATACTCAGTAAGATACAGACAGCTTGCTTATTCTGTGACACAAAGCAGGAAAACTCTGATATAACTGTGCTCTGAAATCGTCAACATCTGAAAAACTGCAGAACAAAAGAAAGATCAGAAAATAAATGAGAACTCTTTTCCCCTTGTTCACTGAAGTAGTTCAGCTCTAGTTATGCACCTAAGCAAAAGAATAGCAGATCTCCTGTTCAGAAGTTATAATTCTAATGGTATAATACGCCTTCCTGTCCTAATGCATTCAGGTAAGAAAATACACAGACTATGAGGAATTCTGTAAAGAGAAATAAACAGAAATGCATGGGGGGAAGACATCCTCTTCCATCTGTGCATTGAGAAAGCTCTGCAGCTACCAAGCACAGGACCGAGGAATAGCATGTTATAACAAACTTTGAGGAACAGGGTCTCTCTTTCCTTGTTTCTTTACTCCCAGAGACACTGGGCTGCTGCCCAAGCATTGTATTAAAATGGCTAGCTATCAATCATCATCAGATAGAGAGAAATGTGCTCCTCAAGGAAGTCAGTGTCTCTCTTTTTCACCTAGGCATGTTTCCCTAGGCTAAAAATGAAGCAGATCACCAAGTGTGTATCCTGTTGAGTGACTGCTGGAAAATGTCACTTACTTGGCAGAACTGTCCACTCTGAAAGTCCTCCCTGCACAGTCATGTTATTTTGTTAAGAAAAAAACCCATCAGGTGTTAAATTTTTCTTCTTTTAAGGTTCATAAGCAAAAGATAAAAGCACATTTATTCTCTATATTGTGCAGAACAAATGATAAGGACACAGTTTCCAGCAATTAACTCTTTCAGTAATTCTTCTGAACAAACTTGCAAGAGCATAAGGATAATAAAGTTCTACTGTACTTGGTGGAATTTGCTACTAAATATCTAAAATAAATACTTTACTGATTTATTTTGATATTTTTATTGCATTTAAACCATTCTAGTGCAGCAAGAAACCTGAACAGAGCATACTTTGAGAATTATTTGTTGTATTTTTTTAAGAACACCAGACACGTACTCAAAGAGGACACAGGAAAATTCAATAACATCTGAATTTACATCATTGTCCCTACTTTTCCTTCTGATTCAAAAAAAAAAAAAAAAAAGAAAATAAAGAAAAGGGGTCAATCAGGCACAAAGTTCGTGTTTCCTGGGTGCAATCCTGTGCAATGCGCCCTAGGAAGACCCTCCCTGGGCAGGGAGGTTGGACTCGATGACCCCACCACAGGTCCCTTCCAACCTGCCCCATTCCGTGCCTCTTTTTGCCACCAATTCTACCAGATAGATCTTAAATATCTTAAATCCTGTACAAAATTTCTGCTTTTTTTTTTTTTTAAATGGTTCCTGTATAAGAATGTGTGCATGGGAGCAGAATATTAAGAACATACTTTAAAAATATCACTCATATTAGAAAATCCCATACCTATTTTTCTGAGCTGTGGCTGGAGTTACAGATATGTAATCAAGAATCTTACTAGGGAGTCTTTGAACAGACACCGGTGCTCTGTTCCTTTTGAAATATTAGAAACCCTGAAATTCCAAATAATGAAATGCTGCAATTGCATGAATTACTACAATTTGGCAATTGAAGTCTAAGGAATATTAAGACATGAACTTCTACGCTCACAGAAATATAAGAAAAGTCACTGTCAAATGTAACTCAAGCAGTAATGTTTTCTGCAGAAAGCCATGGCAGAATAATAGCTTTGTATCACACGTATCTGATCTTTTAACTGAAGTAATGGCATGAAGCTCATCTACTTGTTTTACAGTAGCAGACGTGCAGTGCCTGCTGCTGACTTGACAGGCTGCACAAAGCTCAGACCAAGCATTTCATTTTTCAGTTTGCTAATATTAAAAAAAAATGTCTTCACAACGTTTCTGTAGATGTTTTCACATGCAAATCAGTGAAACAGCGCTACTGTTTGTGTGGCAAGAGACGAGAAACTCATTTCTAAATGCACAGTCCATTCCATTCAAATATTCTCTATAACCTGTAAAGTGGTGGATCACAATCTGAAGTTACACTAATCTGATAGGGAACAGTTTTCAATTCAACTATAATCCTTTTTACACCAGAAATACAGAACGATGGGAAACTACTTTAGCTACAATGTTTTGAGAAATAGATTTTGGCAATAAAGGCTGACAACAAATGCTGCAGAGAGAGAGGAAGAGCACAGGGAATACATGAGGAAGAGTGAAGAAGGAAGAGCTGGATTTACCGACATTGCTTTTAAAAGACTCTGCATATTAAGCTGCTGAATTACCTAAAAAAGCTCTGCCGTGAAAGATGCAGAACAGTTACAAGCTGGGAAATGGTCCATAAAGAAATGAAAACCATGCCTAATAAAGCTTAGGATTTTCTGCTTTAGCCTGTATGAAATCAAACTCCAGTCAGGATTTCTGTGAGAGGATACAGCACAGGCTGCTGCTCTAACCCACTGATGACACTAGCATTTATCATAGCTGTTATGGGAAGCATTTCTGGCAGGTTTCCTCTATTTAAATAGGTTTATTACCCAAAATTGTTTTTATAGAACTGAGAAAAAAATGTCTGGGTTATCAGTGCTAAGGCAATTGATATGCAATAACAATGCACATGATATTTTAAGGGATATTGAGCACATATTCTTTACAGCAATACAAACTGACACCTGTTTCTTGTTAGAAACTCAGAAAGCTTCATGAGAGTTTAGAGACCCCCAAAACTACACAATCATTAACACAGTTTACAAAACATATGAAATGAATTCTAACTTCCCCCACTCCAAAATCACAGACAGCCACAAAGATTTACAAAGACCAAGGAATTAATCTGCTGCAGTGCTCATCTGGACCCTGATATCCTATTTTTTCCTGGGACTGCTCCTGTTTATTGCCACCCTTCCTATGCAATCTATCATTGCCCCAGCACTCCTTCATCTTATCCTCATTTTCACACTTCAGGAGACCCTTGGCTACAAGAGGCTGACCTCCACCCACTTTTCCTAAGCTCTGGAGGCTATTGTAGCCTCATGGAGGATCCTTCCGGGCAAGCTCTGTAATCCAGAGTGTTTTCATCCTCAGAGCCAAACATATTCCAGCAAAACAGCTCTAGTGCTTGCTGGGTATGGTATTGGAGCAAAGTCATGCTACATGCTGAGTGAGTTCTCATTTCTTTGGCTATGTAACTGCTCAAAGCCCTCAAAAGGTATTGCAGGAGGAAAGAAGAAGTCTTCCACTGTAGCTCACTCGACTTTTTTAGTACAAATGTTGCCTTTTTTATTTATATGGTATTGTCTTGAAGGCAGAACAAACACAACCCACATAACATAATTGAAAGGATATTTCCTAAGGCACTGATGCCCACTGTGGAGGGGCATTTTTCTTGCCAGCACTGTTAAGTGGATGGCATTGGGAGAGAGGAATACACAGTAAATACTGAGAGTGAGAAAGCAGACAAATGATCAGAGGCAGAACCGGGAGCAGGACAGTGTCTGAATAGCTCAGAAGAGCAGGATTACTAAGGTGACAAACCCTGCTGAGCTCTTTCCCCTGTGGGCAGCAGTTGGGATAACATTCTTTTGAGGTTTCCTTCATGAAAACTTTTTATTAGTGCAGATTTCCAGGCCACAAATTACAGAGGGCTCTTCCTTAAATGATTCGCCAGTAGCCCATATTTTTCGGTGTCCCTGGCAGATTGTACCTTCACAGCACTTTTCAGATAACAGGCAGATAATCTGATTTACTCTACAGTGGAAGCAATTCTAAAGTTGTTTATCAGACTCCCATGGAGAGGCATTGAATTCTGGCTCTTTTATGGATGTGTGACAGGGTACTCATGCTTTGTACACCTTTCTAAAGCTTGTCACTTTTATGCGAATGGCTGAGGAATTTGCCCAGCTGTAATGAGCTGATGTGAGCTGAGCACAGTAAATTAATTCAGTACTTGTTCACTTCTGCACACCCTGATGCCTGATCATTTTATTTTAGTCTTCAGTACATTTGGCCTCACTAGATAACACAGAGATGCAAAACTTTTGTCCAGGTTTGGTTTCGGAGTGGACTGCTGTTTTGCACAACTATCCATAAAGCATATTAGTAGCTAAAAACAATAGCATGAAATACTGTAAAAGAAATCAGCATGAAAATTAGGCAACAAAAGTTTGGATGCCACAGTGTCAGGTGTTAGTAACTGAATTCATGGACCCAGTAGTGACAAATATTTGCCTAATATTACAGCAAGCAGCCACTGACTCCCATTAATAAACAGGAAAAACAGCTGCAACTTGACTTCCAACATTGTAAGGATTTATTTGCTTGTCTCAGCACTGAGTTCATGGTTTTTTCTTACAGAGACAAATGCAATAAATACTTGAAGGGAAGGACTTCAGTATTTGGAACAGAAGACAACAGGGCAAAAGCTGTTAGGAAAGAAGGATCAAAAGAGGATGGATAAACTACATCCCTGCTTGTTTCCTTGGAGTTTAAGGTTAGGTCCTGTGGAGATTTTTGCAGGTGTGAAAACCTTGCAGTAGTTTTCTTTTAACTGGACTATAATTTTAGGATATGTAGAGTTCCTGGAGTCTGGCAGCACTTGCTGTTTTAATGACTATATAAGCTATTTAATCATAATGCAAAAGTGTATTTATTTTATCCTGTTAATTCTAAGGAGTGCACCTGTCAAATGTGTCTGGGGTTATACAGGCACAGAAACCAGGCACACAACAGCTCCTTCTGAAATGTGCCAAGAGACAGAAAGATTTCACCAAAACCTCCTGCCCTCAGACAACAGTGGTTCATCGTGTTTATGGGCAGCTCATCTGTCCCTTGGTGGTTCAGCAGGCAGGCTGAATACTTGAGTCTGCAATTCCTGTAAAACTCTCTATTCCTGCCCGGGTTTAGCACACACAGCCTGCAGGTTCTGCTGTCCCACAGAGCCTCTGGGTCACACAGCCCAGGCACAGCCCAGAGCTGCCCACACAGCGTGCCTGAAAACAGCCCTGCTGTGGCTGGTGGAAGTGACCTATGATGTCTTGGACCAGAGAAAGCTCTGGAGCTGGGTAGTTCTAATTATGGCACCACTATATCATACAGGTAAGGGGCTTGAACTGAGCTTTGTGTTCCCTGGGCCTGGTTGCTGCAATCTTTAAAGGTAAATGTGACCACTTAACCTTTCCAGTCATTACTACGGTTTTAGAGTGCCTCAGGAATATTCCTGTTAGCAACATGCAGTGTTCTGTTTATAGTTCACAGCAGTGTTTCAGCCAGCCTGCCTTGTGCTTGTTTGCAACAGTGAATGGGAAAGATATGATATAATGGATTTATCCAATTTATCAGAGAGGTACCAGGTTGGTAAAGTACCTATAGGGCACTTTTATTTCCCTACATATTTAATTTTTTGTTACTACACCAGCTTTGACGCTGAAGAGAATAAGAAATAAAAATAAGAAGCTGATTAGTTTTGTTATGACCTTCACAAAAAAAAGTTTAGGTCACGAAAAATTACCTGGGTGATCCACTTCTGTCTAGTTTGCACTATAAATATTGATATCTCTCTGCAATCATTCACAAAATTAGTCTGGATTTATGTCATGTAAGATAATTATTAAGGAATAGAGTGGAGTTTTCTTACTGGTGAATAAGAGACTTCATTGATGTCTATAATATATCCTTAGAAAAAATGACCAGGCTATCATTTTGCTGGTTGTGGTAAAAAGCTGAATAATCTGATTATTAGAGTATGACTGCTTTCCATCTTCAGATTCTTATTCTGTTAGAGTTTGTCTGCTGATGGGATGCCTAAGAAAACAACAGGGTTGTCCTCTATGTGAGTGAATATTGGTGGGCTAAGTCTCAGAGTGGCTTAGACCTATTTTTGCAGAAGTTACTTAACTTTGCTCACAGTTTGGCTTCATGGGAACTTGGAAATTACCATTAAGAGCACAACATAAATCTCTAAAGAGCTGACCCTGCATGTGCTGCCTTCTTCCAGTCTGCAAAATGGCAATAATGGCACCATCATGGAAAGATGTCCAAAGCCAAAACACTCATGTCTGACATCTCCCATATTCCATGTTAATCTGGAAAACAGAATTGCCATTGCAAGAAGCCATGTGAACTCAAGTATGCAAGAAACACACTGTTCTTTTTAATCTGAACAGCATCTCACATCCTACAAGAATCCTTGCTGAAAACCTGAGTCAATTCTGACTTGGCACTTTTCTTTGAGGTTTAGAAGAGGAAAACATCTTGGTTTTTTTTTTCATTTTCATTTTATTTTTATTTGAAGTTACATCCCCCATTTAGTAGAAATATTTCTATGACTAAGGTGGTAAACCTGTCTTGCCAAATCTCATGAGAAAATCTTGTAACAAAGCTTTAACTTGAACAATCTCATTTTTATTACTAAAGACACAGTAAGTTTAAGTATAGATATTCTTTAAAATTATCTCAATTCTTTAACAAGTGTGAACTCTCAGAATTGCCTGTGGTTCATTTCCAACCTTATTAAGACATGACCTCAAGGCTCTCATTTGTAACTAAAGAGAGTAAGAGTTGACATTAGAAGCTCCATGAATTTTTCAAAAAGGTGACAGTTTTAGGCAGATTTAGTAAGCAGAAAAAAAGGGAAATTCTCAAACACCTTAACCTTTTGCATTTATTCCTGAATGAAAGAGATAATTGAGTGCAATTCCACAGAAATATGAAAGCTTCCCTAAGAAAAAATACACAGAGCCGTGTTGCACAGTTTAGATAAATATTAGCTGATGAAAAGGCAAGAAATGAAGTGATTCCTGTTTTTCAAATACTTTCATAAAAACAGTTCTTTCTTTCATGGGGATGTAAGGAATTTTCATGAATGAAAGGCACTGAAAATCTCAGAAAGGCAATACTCTACTGAGAGAGAGAGAGATCCATTTCCCTCCTGAGACACTCCCACTGGCACACTCATAAACACAAAATTCCCTGCCTCGGTTAGTGAACAGCAGTGCAGACCACTGCACGAGGTAAGCTGTGTGCTGAGTGCAGCATCCAGACTACATGTCTTTTAGGGGTTTTACTTTAGAATATTTATAACCTAAGTGTTCATTAAAGATTGGGGCACCTCAGGTGAACTCTTTGAGCACATCTTCTAATTTAGTTTTATCTGAGAGCAGACCAGCTGGCATGCTCTGAAACAAAAGCACCAGAGATAATGAGGATATTCTCTTCAAAAGCATGAATCTTCATCCAAATTAAAGGCAGATCCATGTATACCACCCATCCCTAATTTAAGCATCAAAGGCAAGCATCGTCAGAAGTGAGCATACTGAATTTTAAACTGAATTTCTAGCCAAAGGGATGGGCAGAGGAATGAACAATCAGCTCTTTTGAATGTATCATTCTTACTTCAAATGTCTACAGCCCTCTGCCTTCTGCTTCTTGTGCTTTCTCAAATACATTCCTCCCTCCTTGTTGCAATGAACCTTCACTAAACGACCAGACATAATTTATAATTTCTTAGGTTTTATCTGTAATATCACTACAACTTCTTTGAAAATGCTGAGTCCAGTTTGGTGCCACAATTAAGACTAACAATTAACACAGAAACTTCAGACACTATTGCTGAAAAACATCTAGGCCTTTAGTTCAAATTTTTTTTGATCCCAAAGACGCAGGTCCATTCATATGGCATTCCCTTTTTATTTCATAGCTGTAGTTATGAACACATAAATGTGTTTCTCTAATCACTACTACTTCTTTAAACTTTGCAAGGTGGTCTTACTGTGTGGGGATGTGCTGCTCCCAAAGCATCCTGGCATTTCACTGCATCCAGCTGCAGCCAGCAGTTGAATTCACACACCTTTTACATGAGTCAACAATTATCTGATTTTACCCCCCTCTGCAATTTAAGAAATCTATTGCTACATACACCAAAAATCTCGGGGAGAGTGGGGGATATCAAGATACAAGGAAATGTAATCATATCCTGAGGAACTGTGTTATTGAATCCAAGCCTAATCAATACAATCAGAGGTTCAGTATGGAAATACAAATGCTACCCACACTTGTCCAGTTATTTTTCTGTACTTCCCACAGTCCTGGTTAAATGGAGAGCATTTTCCAGCTCTCACTAAGAGGAGCAGTGTAATGTTCCTGCACCATGCACAGCCTCTATAACTCAGAGATAATTGCAGGAACACACATGCAGCTCACTGCATGCCTTTAAGTGCTCTGTAAACAGCCAGCTAAATTCTGCTTTCATTTGCAAGGTTTAATGCAGTTATTAGCATTATCTGCTCAATGGAGCCCTATTTCACAATCTGGTCAGTGAAAGAATTATGTCATTCATTTGGGCCTTGGAAAAGCAGAGACAATTTCTTGTGCAAAAACATAGAAGATGCCAGTACTAGCACTGGGGGTAAGATTCGAGAATTTCTTCCTGTCCCTCATGTGCTGAAATTACTGTTTTCTTAGAAGAAAAAGTAATCCACTGGTGGGGAATCATCCACTGGTGATTCGGAGATACCATCCACAAAGACTTTTGAAAGGGATAAAAGATGTAGTGGAAAATAAAATAAAATAAAAAAAATTGTTTTGTGAGGTTGACAGGGTAATTTCAGATGTGTTAAATGTTAAATGGACTGCTGTAATTAACACTGTTTCTATTAATATGATACCCTCAAATTATCATCAGACTGGAGCTATGATTTAAATATGTTAACACAGAAATCCCACTCTCATACAATTTAACCTTCGCCTGTTTTTTTCCCCCACCCAGCAGAGCTGACTAAAAAGCAGCCACCAGGAATGAGAAAAAAATGACTTAACCTTTCTAGCCAGGGGAAGAACAACACACCAGTAAATAATTACAAAAAAGTACCTTGGCTCCCTGTGCATGCACCAGACAGAGAATACAGTTCAGGACTTTAGTGCCTACATTCCTGATGTGGAATGCTGGCTGAGCCTACATTATTTACCATTAGTATTCAGCACCACCACTGATATATGGAAACACAGGGAGAAAAGATAAAAAAGCCTAATAAAAATAAAGCTATGGGGAGATAAAAACCTTTTTAGCTGTGTGCAAGGTTTTTTCGCTCTCTCTTTGCAACCTACCTTAAATTAAGATGCTGAGATATGAAATTTTCAACAGAAGAAATGGCAGAGGGGCTCTATACATATCACAAATTATGTAAAATATGATTCATAGACATCAGAGGTCGGATTATTTTTTTAAGACAACTCCTGTAGGGTGAGATAAGGTGAGTAAGGATGACCTATATGAAGTACTTACTGGTTAGACAGCAGTGGCTGTGCGTATAATAATAATTAAGTCACAATTGTCTCTTCAATTACAAGTGTTTTCATCTACTTTTTGAAGCTATGAACTTTCAGATATAAATATGGAACTGGATGGTGTTTGGAGAAGAGGACAGGGATTAAAGAGGGTGCATTCTATTGCCATTTCTCTTAACCACACCACAAAGATGAAATAGGTGTATCTGCAGTGAAAGACACACCTGAAAGACCTGGGGTGTAAAGGTGGTACCCAATGCTGTGGTTACATAAAGGCTCACAGATGGCATTCCAACTTATTAAAGAGAGCATTGCCTCAATTTAATGAGATGAAATCCCTAAAAGTGAGGCAACAACAGAAGCCTAGGGAAAAAATGCTGCTAAGCAAACTTGTGTCTTCAAAACAAAAAGTCAGCTACATACATAATTTCCTCTTAAATATATGCCATTTTCATACTATGTCATTCTTAGAAAAATATTTTACGAGAAGTTCTTGGCCACCTCAAATGATTGTTTTGTTATGGTTCATTTGAAATTGCAGGCAAGCTATTCAGAATATTTGGGTGAACCTTGACCCCAACACAGTCTCTTTTAAATGATTGTTTTCTCAAAATTATAAACCGTGTATCCCTCCTTGTTTTCTGTGCACAGTGTACAAATATTTACAGAAAGCAAATTTCCAGGAAATACATGGCAGAGTGCAGATGTTTCAAATGGAATTTTGGAAAATGCTTTGCTCCCCTTCAAAATAAATAACAATAATTTAAACAATCAATACTTTTCCTTGTTGTCCCTCAAAGGATCCTGACAGGCTGCACCAGAGCCAGAGGCTTGGAAGATCCACGGTGTGTTAAGTCCCAGGAGACTGTGCCAGAGAGATCCAGGCAGAGTGTCAGCTCCCAGCAAGGCTCTACCAGAATTTTAAGCCCTGTTTTCTTAATGGATGTAGACTTCTACAGTCACATCATCTGTTCATCTTTCACACTTTCACACATTCTTAGTTTACTGGCCAAATCACAAACTTCGAAAGAGCTCTTGAAGGCAGAGAGAATTTTGGGCTTGAGATTTCAGGACTGTTTTCTGGGCTGAGGGGGTGATGTTGGCTTTTGGTTTGGGGATGGGATTTTTTTGGGAGCTTTGTGAGAATCTCCAGATGGATAAAGGGAGCAGTGTGCAGCATGAGATCAACTGTTCCAGTTGATTTGCTGGCTGGCCCGTGAGTGCACACACAGCCCTGGCCAAGGACAGCTGCCTCCTGCCCAGAGAGCCATGTGGGACGCGAGAAGGAGTAGTGTCACAGAGGCTTCAGGGCACATCCTGGAGAACATGGTGGGGGAAGCATAAAGGCAACGAGGTGGACAGGAATTTAATGGGGGCATGGATGAAGAAATGAAGCTGCTTCCATAGGCATATCAGACAAATCTTCAGAAAACGAAGCTTCATTAGTTTTGTTGTGTACAAAAGAACATTTCTAACTTAACTATCATTGTGGAATATTTTAATTACACCTAATTAGAAAGTTCTGGCAGAATTCTGATAAAACCTTTTTTCAGGCACTGCTGATGAATTGCAAGTAGTTTGGCCCACTGTAGGCACCAGAAGCTGCAATGAAAAAGGAGTATTTGAAGTACCTAACCAATATTACATTATTAAATTCAAAACCCAAGCACTAGCAGTGATTAAATATGTTTCAATGGTGAATACACTTCTGACATTTCAATCATTTAACTGGTATTTCATCAGTAGAAATACATTTCTATTTCTTGAACACTGCTTGGATCATAAAAATACAAAACCACAAAGGTGATTCAACAGAATGTGTCAAAGGTCTGTCTTCCTAACACCCTCCTTTGACAGAGGTCAAATGGGGAGCTCCAGAGAGTGACTTCCAGCAGGTGAAGTCTGTATGTGCTTCCCTCCTTGTACTTTCCACAGCTGGTTTGGAGTATGATGTTCATAAAATCATTTATGTTGTAAAAGACCTTTAAGAGCATCGGGTCCAACTATTAACCTGACACTGCCAACCCCACCACTAAACCATGTTCCCAGGAGCCACATCCACATGAGTGTTACATCCCTCCAGAGATGGTGACTCCACCACTTCCCTGGACAGCCTGATCCAACGCCTGACAGCCCTTTCACTGAAGAAATTTTCCCTAGTATCCAATCTAAACCTCCCCTGGTGCAGCTGACATTGGGAATGGGTGGGAAGGTATTTTTATTGAGCCCCAGTAGCAATCAAAACACATGGGGTATTTTCCATCTATCAATGAAAACCTCTTGCTGCCGTGAAATCTTGTTTTAAACGACAAATGAAGAAGTAATGGACAATCAATCTGCAGTGAGAATAAGAGCGGGGTGATAAAATGGATGAGGTCTTCTAAGACAGGAAAATATGGAGTTCCCAGCTGGAATGGTGCCTGGCTGAATGAATCTGCACAGCCCAAAAGAGTAACTGTATTGCTATGGCCAACTTTATTCCTTCCAATTTCTAAGGTTGCTGTTATTTTCACAGCCCAGTTTTTCCATGAGCTAGTTTCCTAACAATGAGAGAGACTCTTAAAAAGAGACTTTCTTGGGGTATTGAATACAAAAAAAGTGCAGGAGAGGTCAGCTAGAAATGTATATGGCAGTCTCTCTTTTAAGACACAGAATTAAGAACTGGTTGAGACAACTTATTTGAGAGTGAGAAGATACCTTCACAAAGTATTCAGAGATTATGAGACTCTTTTCCCAAACTCAAAAACATCTTTATCTTTCTTAAACAGCAGCTTTCCCCACATTAGTGTCAGTGCAACAATAATCAATAGCAGATTGCCAACAGCATGTCAGCTCTGCCCTGTGTGACCAGCAGTACAGCAAGGAAGAAACTCAGTGATAACGACTGTCTTTTGTTTAAACTATTGTTCATAAACTTGCAGACAGTTTTGGTTCTTTTAATCATAAATTGGCATCAATACTAATGCCTAAGATGGTAGGAAAGAGAAAGAGAACTAATTTTTCACTCTTTTTTTTTCTGTTACAGACTGGCTGCAGTAAAATAAAACATCCTTGTTCCCCATGGAAATAAAAATTATTCCAGCTCCTGGCCATCTATAACATCAGCTTAGGTGAACAGGCAGGGCACAGCATTAGATACTATGGCAGACAAAAATTCCTTCTCTGTGTTTGTAAATCGGGAACTGATGGAACAAACATAAAACAGGGAATCATTTCATCAATTAATTTTTAGTAGAAAGCGTAACTTACCACTGGGGAGATTTCCTAACCTTCACAATTAGAAGTGGCAGCAAATATTTATGAAGATAGGACGACCAGAGAGTTAATTTATGCTAAAAAATTAAAGGTAATTAAGAACTGGAAAGAATATTTAAATATGTGTTACAAGATCTCAGTCTGCAGTTGGGAATATGTGATATATTATCCAATAAAAGCCAAATCCACTCTTGCTTTTATCTGCCTCAGCAGCTAGACACTCATTTCCCATAACAAAATTTTCCCTTTCATTTTCTTCTGTTGTTAACAACATGTCAAATAATGGATATAACACAAGTTGGAGCTTTTCAGAATTTTGGATTCAGGAGCACAAATCACAGTAGCAAAGAGATTTAGGAGCAAAGTGACTGGTATTCTCGAAAAGTTCTCTTTCCTTTGTTTATCTTTTGTGGAGCAAGGTCTCTTACTTTGCTTTTACTGTTACTGTTTTGTCTTGTAAGACAATTCTTTCTGGAGCTTGAATAGTTAGAAATAGGTTTTCCAGGCACACTTTTGTCAGTAACAAACCTTGTAAGAATAGCTTTCTAAAACTTTCAGTGGATCCAAACGGCAGCAAACAACAACTTGGAAATAAAACTAGCAATTAACTGGGGAAATTCAGGGAATGGATTCTTCTCTTCAGGCTACATTCTGAGGCCCTCAGTCCAGATGCCGATCTCCTGCTTTTTCACATAGTCCCACCCTACCCAGGCAAAACCACAACAGCTCTTAACTCTGAAGAAACTCAGAAAGACACCTGAAGTTTCAACACATTAACATTTCTTGACTTCCATTGCCAGCCTTCCTGGTTAGTTTGTCTCTTAACATGACCCAAGTCTTGCCCACAAGAAATCAAATTGTTACAGAAATGCAAAACTACCCTATAGCAAGTGCATAGAGAGAGAGATTTTATTTAAAATCTCATCGTCATTCCATATGTTCAAGGTAATTTTTCATGGGAATTTCATGTCAGAACTAACCCTCTCAAGCTGTGTCACTGTGATGTAAAATAGTGCCTCTATCATTAAGTACTTGGGGCTCTTTCCCCTCTACCATCCTGTCATCAGTTCATTTTGCCATCTGCAAAAGTGTGGCACTCTGCTTACAGAACAAAATATGTCATAAAAAGTGAAAAAGTTAAAGTTTTATCTTCTGGAGAATTAAAAGAAGCAGTATTTCAAACTAACTGCTGACTGACAGAACATCTGATACCTTTCTTCTTACTGGTGCTTATAGTTACAGGCTACGTTCTTTTAGCACATCTTATTAAGCTCCTGGAGAGAAAGATCTACTGGGAGTTGATTACAGGTGTACACTGAATTGAGGGCAACTTATCCTGTCAATTACCTTAACATCTTCTCCCAGCACTTAAAAAGGAAAAAATGTGCTTGCTTTCTACCTACTAAATAATTATCAGAATTGCATGGTGACTATTTAATCTCTCTCTACGAGTTTTTCCTTAATCTTGAATCTTCGTAATCAAGTCCCAGTAGATCTGGTAGGAAATTGCAATCAGCCCCAAGGAAATATTGATTTATTTATTTTAACCATGAGAGTGGTCGAATTCTGGGGCAGGTTGTGTGATTCCCTTTCTTGGAGGTTTCACGAGAAGTGCCTGCACAACTTGGTCTTATAAGATCTGTTTGAGCGCAAGGGTAGCCTGAAGTCCTTGGAGGCACCTTGCAAAGCAGATGATTCTATGATTCTAAATCACAGCATATTTTATAGCAAAAACAGTAGCGGTAATAAAAATTTATAAGAAGGAACAATGAAATATTTATCCCAACATCTCTATATGCATTCAGGATAAGATTTCTGTCAGTCAACATCAGCAGCATCTGATGAATTCTACATCCTGATGAATCCAATTGCAGCTTGCTCTTACCAGGGGAAAAAAACCAATCAAGATTATTACCAGAAGACTTGTGTGTGAGCCACACTTTATTGCCTTATGGTCCCTCTCCAATTCCTGTTTGTGAGAACGTGGATTCCTCAGCTCCATCTCCATAATTTGTTTGCCTCCTGTGTCAATAACACTTGGCTCGTCTTGTTTGGCTTTGGTTAAACTTTCTCTAACACAACTCAGCAACTGTAATCATGGGAGTGAGACAGGCACGGTATCCAAATTAATAGTAATTCCCCATAAATCTTAGACAAAGCAGCTTCTCCAGTTGTGTCACACACTGTCAGGAGAAGAAACCTGATGGTGTCTCTACAGCAGCTGGAAACAGTATTCCAGTTCTATTTTAAGTCCTCCCTTGAAGCCTAGACTGGCTCAGCATACTCCTTAGTTATCAAACACCACTTGTGGTACAATATGTTATTATTTCTATTAAATTAAATAATCCCCAGAGAATGAGGCTTTACCTTCTAAGAGCCTGAGTTCCAGTTTATGTTCTTTTAATATCCTCAAAATAAATTTGGCTAAAGCATTCTACACTTGAAGTTTGTATCGTGAAGAACCATTTCTTTTTTTCACTTTTTCATCTCACTTTATTTTAATTATTTATCTTTTTTTTAAAAAAAAACTGGAAGCCAGAATTAAAATTATTCACACACCATCTCCCCTTAATTCCTACACGGGATTGTATTAGCTCATGTCCCTGGAACAGAAAAGGGAAAAGCAACTGATCCTCAAGAGACTGGAGTTCATAGGGAATTTTCTTACTATTCTTTCATATCGTGCAGCTCATTAAGAGAAATAAAACTGGGGTAAACACCAAACTATTCAGGACTTGATCTTGTTCAGAGACACTGATGTTTCTGATATCTGCAGAGAATTTCTAGACAAATCAATAAGCTACAGATGCAGAGTCCCTTAAGACCTTGCCTTGGATTCATGCACAGTAAGTCACTGAGAAACATTTCAACTGAAATGTTGAAGTTTTTAGAAACCAGCATTTTCTGATGATTATTTTTTTGAGAAATTTTCAACCAGTTCCAGTTGAAAGCATTTTTCCTAAACATTTTACCTACCCACTGTGCAACTAAAATATGCTAGAATCCACTGACCCAATATTTTCCGTATTTGTGACATTACATTGAATCCGCCTTCTCCAAGTCCATGTAAAATGTCACTTATTAGACACTAATCCTTTAAAAGCTGGTCTTCTGGCAAATCTTTAAAGAATCCAATAGGCTGTTTGTGTAGTAATTCAGAGAATACAAAACAGACTATCTGGGAAACAACTCTCACACTTCAATACAGATATTGATGCCAATAGATTGAGTCATAGGCAAATTTTTGATCAGTGTTGACTAATTTTTGGCAGCCCAGTAAAAAATAAACAGCACCTATAACACCAACCAAAAACAATTACTGTAAGACAAACAGCTTCCAAGTTGCTTGTAAACAGCAGGAGATCAAGCCCAATTTATGGAGGGTTGGTAAAATTTCGAGTAATTTACAAGTGGAAGCACCTACCCACATCTCTGTTTTAAGAAAACGTATAGTTAAAACAGGCAGTATATTCTGTACCAGCAGCTCCTCCCCTCTGCTGGCATAGGGAAGCACTGCTGTAAAAGAGACCACTAAACTGGGAACCCAAATTTAAAAGGAAACACCGTGAGTGTGAATAACCCTCTTACATGATGGAAAGCCACCAGCAATACCATTAGCCAGTGTTCTGGTGTAGGAATCGGGGGGATTTGATGTACACGTAACTACGCATTACCATTTTTATTTTCTTCTATAGCAAGTTGCCATTTTTGTGAACAGAGAAATTACTGTCAGCTTCCATCCAGAAAACAACTTCTTTGTCTGCTGTCTTATAAAAGTGTCACCATTAGGCCCTTCCAGAGCTGTCTCCTTGTTTCATTAGATTTGACACACATTCTTCTCTCAAGTCGGAGGTTAAAAGGCTTTCAAAATCCAGCAATTCCTTCCCCCTCCCCATCTCATTCTTGATTGCTGCCTCTCTCCTCCAGACAGCTGAAGGCTCTGTCAAGGT
This sequence comes from Anabacerthia variegaticeps, assembly GCA_035583185.1. Taxonomy (NCBI): domain Eukaryota; kingdom Metazoa; phylum Chordata; class Aves; order Passeriformes; family Furnariidae; genus Anabacerthia; species Anabacerthia variegaticeps. The sequence goes on along the minus strand of JAWWEW010000012.1, from coordinate 25,495,645 downwards.
GCTGCTGTTCTCCCCTTTGCCCCTTAGTACAAATGAAGCCAGGCTGAGCTGCTACATCACGCTGCTGTCACGGGCTCCTGCTTCCAAACTCCACAGAAACTGCATCTGACTCGGCAGCTGTGTTTTCCAGCATCGGTGTCTTGGCAACGACTCGAGGATGCCCTAAAGCTTCCCATGCTTTTTACCTTAGTATCACTCATGCAGAGATTGTTCCTTGTTGCTCTTCACAAAGAAAGCAACCAACAAGACTGTGGCTGTTGGCTTCAAACACAACCCAGATCTGATGGTACACTCTGCAATGTCACACAGCCCTACTTCCCTGTGGAAACACTCAGGTTTTTTACCAATCCACTAACATAAGATCCATAAAAACACACTGATAAATTTAAAAGGAACAGCAGTCCACAATGAATGTGAAAATTTGAGCACCTGGCTAAAAGGCCTGAACTTTAAAAGTCAGTAACTGAATAGAAGTGCAAAGCAGTCTTCAAGTAGGCAGGTGTAACAAGCAGCACGTGTTCAGCAGATTTACTATCAAGCAACCTGGGCATATATTTGAGGCCACAACTGCTTATAAATTAACATTTCAGTGCACCTAATTAGTATCATACTTTTGAAGGCAAGAGTATACTGAATTTTGACCATGAGATACGTGTCTGTGCTAAAAAGTTTAGCAGTATCCAATGTATTCATTTATTTATTTTTTTAAATGAGGAGTCACCCATTTATTACAAGGAGAGCAAGATGGGATTCATGTTTGCAGAGACACGGGAGGAAGAAACGGAGCAACTGAGTGTGTCAAAACAATTCATCTGCTGTGCAGTCCACTCTCACAAACTGCAGGAGTAGAAATAGTGTGTGTCCAGAGTGACAGAGAGAGCACTGAGAGATACGGAGGGGGAGAGTGATACAGGGCAGCGCAGAGAGAAATGGAGGCAAATAAATAGATTTCCCACTGCCATGCAACTCACATTTCTTGTGTGCTGAGTCCCATCTCAGGGAGAAAAAAGTAGTGAGTTTTCCTCTGGAATTTTGTCACTCCAGAACTGGCACTATTTCAGCTCATGGCTGTAGCTTAGAATAGGCGTGTTCTCAGCGGCTGAGACATCAGCTCAGGCATTTCTTCGGAGACAGATTCTTTCCCCATTTCTCTCCCCATGAAGAGGAGGCAGTGATAGCACTTTGAGGTCTGGCATAATATTCCAAGATTCCACCTCCTACGTTTCCTTGATGTACTGAGTTTTATTTGGTTTTGGTTTTACAGTGTTCTCCAAACTGCAGCAAGAATTGCTTCACCAACTTTCAGATTAACTTTTGTGTGCCCATCTGAAAGCCAAATCGCTGCTTCAGTAAATAATTAATCTTATGTTTTAATCATCTGAACTAGTCTTCCCAACTCCCCACTGTTTGTGATATCCTACAGGACAGCAGAGGTAGAAGCAGGATCATTTTAGCTGTTCTGTTTTGTTCTTAACAACTTTAATCCAATGTATCCCTCTCACAGAAGAGGCAGCATGAACTCAAAGCCCTTTTTTGGCAAGACTTAAGAGACAGTGCAACAGTGATGATGTTCTTAGTCTCTCTGAGATCAGAAAAATCTGGAAGATTTTCTAGAAGCCAAATTCAACCTGCACAAGGTAAAATTATCACTCAGTGAAAGAGGACTAATCAATACAGCCTCGGGCATGAGGGTGATCAAACAAACAGCAGAACCATAGATGTAGCATGAGACAACAGGCCACTTTATCAGAACATTAGAGATCTCCTTCTCATGAAGAGGGGAAAATCCTTTGAACAGAAGCATCCTTCAATTTAAAAACCAAATGTGAATATGATGTTCCGAAATCCTTTTTATATGATGTTCTCCTTCCTTTTTATCGTTTATATCTTGTCTTATATCAGGATCCAATTCACATGTCCCTGTTTCTGGATTTATCTTTCACATAATCTGGAACTTGTATTTACTGTCCACTTACACAGGCCAGCAGTTTGTGTAAGTGGCCCCACATGTGCTTCTCTGAAACCATAAACCCAGCAAAACGCTGCTGCTTCAGACCATCTCTAGCCCTGTGCCATTACAAGAATCCCTGTACACAGAGGACCTGTACAGGATTCTGTTAATCCCTAAATCTCTGCATTATCAGTTCCAATGAGATATGCAAGCTGGAAAGAAGTTTTTGAAATAGATTTTTTGTGAAGACAGGTGGACCTGTCACAGCATTGATTTAGTACATAGTCGTTCCTATCCTCCCAAAGAACATAAACCCTAGTGTTTTGGATCTCTGATTGCAGAGAGCTGGCTATGCTCTTTGGGAAAAATTCCCATGTCAAAAAGTCAAAAGAAATTATAAAAGGATAAGAAAAAAATCAATATAAGAAGCTCTGAAAGATGATAAAGTTATAGACAATCCAGTAGCTTGACACACTATGACCCAATAAAGGATCTCGTATGTTAGGTACAGTTTGCAGCTATTGTAGTTATTATTTATGTATTTGCTTCACTAAGTGCATTGTAGTTGTTATTCTGCAGTACTGTGGGCCACCAACTGACTGCTGAATGCAAAAGACAAACCCAAGGAAAATCCTTTCCTTAAACACCAAAAGTTACCTTGGCATATCTGAACAAACACATCTACCTAGTTAAGTTTTGCCCAGCTCTTTCCCTTCCTGCCCTCTCATGGAGGTCTCTCAGAATTGTCATATCCCTAAATAATTAAAGGATGAAACTCAACATAGGCCAATTTTTAGGGCTTTTTCTAAATAGCTGCTCATCCCCTAAATATTACCACTACTAAAGGTCATCTAGGGCAATTCCACAATAGGTTTTATTGTTTCCAACATCTTCAGTGGTCTGCAACCACTGCTGATACCACAGAAAAATCTCAAATTGCCTCCCTTTCTGGGGTTTTGCACTGTTGTCATAGCTTAGAACTAATTCCTAAGGGAACTCAGCACTACCAAAATGTGTGTGTGTGTGTGTGTGTGTGTGTGTTTATGTGTATGTTTCTATCTGCGTAGGGTTGAAAAGCAATTTAGATGTGAGAGATAGTGTAAACTGATGTGGCATTGTACACAAAAATATTTTCAGCTTGTCTGCCTGCAAATACATCTTAAATAATACAATTCATTCTGAGTGACTGATTATGGCAATCCTGCCCATAAATCCTAAACCTGACATTTTAAAATCAGATTTTCTTTTTATTTTTAAGCAATGAAAGTACTTCTCCATCTTGACATGATTTATTACTTTTTTCTGGATGAACTAACTAACTTAACAGGCCAAAACCTCTGGCTGCAAGGACTCATTACACGATATGATCCTCTATTTACAGCACGCAGCCTTTTCTTCCGTATTTGTCTTACAAGAAACAGGTCAAAACATATTTATTTTAAACATAATAGGTTGATTCCTTTCAGATTCTCATTCATTTCAATAAGCTGCACACAAAAGGTGCTTTATGAGACATAACTGAGTGCATATGGTAGCATGGAGGTTTTTATAGCTTCCTGTAGCCCTTATGTACTCGAGGAAGACAATGACTAATTTAACTCTTCTTTTTATACAATAGCCTTTGTAAAACCAGTTGTTCTGGCCTGACCTGTTCCCACAGCATGTATCTCATCACAGACTGATTTTCATCCTCAATGAAAGTCTCAGAAAACGTTTACATTTTACATAGATTTGCAGATTACTTTTTTCCTGCAGAAAGCAAAATGTTACTCCCTCTAGAGCCATTCTGAAAAAAATACATAAAGGATGACTTAAGCTTGTACTTGCATCAATTAAAAGTGTGCCCATGACTAAACTGCACCAACTTCTGGAACTGCCTGGTTTTATCAGCTCTATTTCTGAGCATCTGCTGCTGTTACAGAAGTCTTTAATCAAACAGTTTACTGGAGCCAAGTGAGTTATATAAAATAATAAATCCCATCCTACCCAGCACAGAAAAAACTTGCCTCAAGAAATACTTTTAGAAACTTTGCACATATAGGTCACTACGTTATTAGCAGGAAAAGCAAAGTACTGTGCCACTGAACGCTGAATCCACATTTTCAAAATGAAATTTATCTTCCAGCAGTTCATAATTTTGCCATGAAAAACTCCTCTGGGCTGAATTTCTAGTCTGGAGACACAGCTCAAAGACAGGATCTCTCCGAAAGTCTGAGATCTGGTTCAGACATCAAGAAGATCAGAAAAATTACAGAAATAATATATTTCTCAACTGAAATAGGCAACAAAATCAGCTGCACACTGTCTGTGTGCCATCTTCCCAGACTCATTCTCAGATTATCCCTAATTTCCATCCACATTTATGCAAATGTAACTCTGGCCTGGGAAAACAGAGCTCTTGGGGACACCACACCATATGATTTCCACAATCATGTTTGAAAATGTAGGTTTTTTTAAAGAAGCCTGTATACATTTTGAGTCGTTATAAAATATATCTACCAATCTTGCAAACAAGACCTGACTTTTAAGAACTTTCAGGCATGTAAGGACTTGCACAATCCCAGATCTGCCTCTGGGATATCAGAGACAGAGATGTCAGAGGGTGGGCCCCAACAGTCCATCATGGACACACCATTTTGTCCGAAAACAGGCTCAATTTTGAAGCAAACCTTAAAAAACAGCATCCTAACTGAACAACTGGGTTAATGCTTACTGCAGTTTTGGTTGTGAGTTTGGTAGATGGTGGCTTTTTTTGTTCTTTGATTTGTCTGCTGGCCTTGGTGTAAGTCTTGTGTGGTAGATAGAAAAGCAAGGATGAAACTGGAGAGCTGAAGATTTCACCCTTCACACTCACACAGAGTATTCCATTACTTGAGACCTCATTAATTTTAGGACAAAATCAGACAGAAAATGCAAAAAATTCTGAATACAATTTTTTGTACATAATTTTTCTCAGCATATACTAGACCACAGGTTAGATAGTCTTAGATGTGGCAAAAAAAGGCATTTTGACATCCTTTTTTCAAGACAGAAAAAAAAAAAGCTGAAAACAGTACTGTCTTTCTTGAGTGTGAGGCAAATGAATGCTATGAAACTGCATTTTTTAGGTTGCCTGCAAAGTGGTTCCTGCTTCTTAGAAAAGAACTAGTTTAGTCCCAGTAAAATAAACCAAAAATTCTTTTTGAAGGACAGTAGTAGCATTAAGGATGTAACAGGCTGGATTCTACCCAAATGATAAGGACCAAACTGCATATTTAAAGGCTACATGAGAGTGTTTGGTTGGTCAGAGCAGTAGAGTATTTCTTTCTGGTTTAATAGTCATCCAGGCCTTCTCTCCAGCAGTAATTTGTCAGGAGCCTGTCACACCTTTGTGCTTCATCAGTCAATTTTGCCAGTCTCACACCTGTGAAATTCTTTAATCTCACAAATCCCTGCAAACTAAACAGATCTGAGAGGCCCAGGCTTGAAATTGTTGTGATGCTGTACAATGATTAGAAAGTCCCTCTGCCATTAAGATTTCACTCATTAAGTTACATTAAAAAAAATGCAACCTATTAAAAAATAATCTATTCATTTCATTTTGTATCTAAACAGTGTTGCTCCCTTTCCATGCCCTACAAACACAAAGAGAAACAGGAACACAACTTCTTGTGAACTTGAATTAGTGAGCTATTTAAACCACATAGAATGTTTCTTATGAAATTACCTTCCAAAGGAAGCATCAGGGATTAGACGGAAAATAAAACAGACCACATAAACAAATCTGAGGCATTACATTTCAGGTTATTGTCACTGCCTTCATGGCCTGAACCTAACCTACCTGACCTTTCCTATTTAACACTCAGATATGTTACCCTGAAATTAAAGTAATGGTTTTGCTATTTATGGAATGAATTCCTGGATATCTTCATGAGCCAATTATTTATAAATTAAGATAGACCAGGATATAAAAGGCCCGAAGGGCCAAAATAATAGTATAAAATGCCTAACTCTGTGTTCCACTGTCCTGGCTTCTAACTTAGGCTTCCTATGCTGTCTTAGCATGCAATCCAATTAATTTTAAGTGCAAAACGTTTAAGCAGTCCTTGAAATCCAGAAAAACTTCCTCTACTCCATTAGTCTTTCAGCTTTACAGCTATCAACAGTATTTCCATGCACTTTCCAAATTTTAATTGGATTTCATAATATAAGGAATAAATTTTTGTCCTTAGGCTAATCTCTCAAAGATCCATTAGCTTCCGTGGACACCCAGAACTAATACTACTAAACCAAAAAAAAAAAAAAAAGAGGACCAAGCCACTCAACCCTCACTCAGCACCCCTGAAAATAAGTTATTGCTTCAGAATGCCACTGGCTAAAGCAAAGCTCTGCTTTTCCTAAAGCAATACTTAATCTTCTGGTTTTGCAACTCAAAATGTTGGTGAGCTGCCACACAGCATCCAGACTAGTTTGCCTGTGGACATTGTTATCAGATGCAGACACAGAGCTGTTCCTTCACCACAGTCACTTGACAGAGCATCTGCATCTCACTGCATGTTTATTTGCATGAACGTTCTGGTGGCTCCTGTGGTTGACATGGGCACAGTGAGGCAGTAAACTCGAAAACAACTAGACTGAAGCAGTTTGTGTTCATATTAATCCACAGGTGACACGTTTTGTGTTGCTGCCACAGTTTCCATGGGCTGGAGCAATGGTGGCACCCTGTGGTTAGACCAGTGTGTCTAAAGCTGCCTGCTGCTCTCTGCTGCTGCTGCACAGCCCTCGCTCCTCCCATGCCATTTCCACAGAAAATACACGAGAGAAACACTGAGTTTCACTACGCCCCAGTATAACATGTATTCTACTCAGCCATCTCTACTTGATTCCCAAGAACAGGCAGGAGACACTGTACTCTGAGATACCCCAAAGCAGCAAAGCCCTGGCACAAACGCTGCAGGGACCAGGAGGTGTTCAGAGCCTGTGCCACGCCTGGCACTGCAAGATTAACCTACGTGCCAACGCACCCCAAATGTTTCTCAAATACCAAAAACTATTAATCTTGTCAAATAACATCCATACTGGGTGTGGGGCTGCTCTGAGCTGGGCACAGATGATTCCAGATGGTTCCTGGACAGTCCCACAGCAGGACACAGCCTGATCCTCAGGGGACCAAGTGCTGTCCTGGAAAAGGCATCGAGGACAGGGCAGGACATTGCTCTGTGATGAGGGAGAGGTGAAGGAAGCAGGACCTTGGGAAAAACAGTAGCTCCCCACTATTATGGTTGTTGGCCAGAAGGAAGTAGAAGTGCAATAGAATAAATTTTAAAGTTGCTTGAATTAATATACCCCATAGCTTTTACTTTTCCCTCCTCTCCAGAAGTGAATCAAGGTGTATTTTGCTGCTTTCAGAGCAGAAAGGCACAACTCTCAACAACAGCACCTGATTACTTTCCTAGGGTGTTCATCCTCAAGCTGATAGGCAAAAGCTACATGACAAGAATTTGGAACTGCCGAAGTGTGGGGACATTAAAGATAAACAAAGACCTACTCTGCAACTAAAGAGAGAGCAGCTCGTACAAAGGGACTGGCTTGGTAACCCTGCAGGAAAACAGGAACCACTCTCTTCCCATTCAATGAGAAAAACAGGAGACACAAATCAGGGCAGACCCCTTTCTCCTGTTTTGGAGGGGATTGGGAAGGCCAGTGCCAGGACCAAACTTATATAAGAACTAAATCCCCCTGGTAATTAACTGAATTACTGCACTAACTAAATCCACCCAGTACCTGCCCTGTCAACATATTTCTCCCCAGCCATTGGTAACGTAAGGAGCAGCAGACCCCTCTCAGCAGCATCCTGAACATAGACAGAGAGAGCCTTTGGGAAATGAGGAATGGAAGTGAAATCAATATGACACTGAGTAAGAAAAAACAGTGTTTTTAAGAAAAAGCAGAATAATCTTGCCTATATCAGCCTTTTAGATAATTGTCATGACATTTGCCTTTGAGATTCTGCTTGTACTTTTCATTAACTCATGGTTTCTGTATGGTCTATACTGAAGCATAGTGTGTTTCACATTATACATAATTATATCTTTTTATTTATTTTTTTACAAAAATCCTGTATTGCTCAGCCATAGTCAGTGGCTTTATTGTTGAGAATTGATTTTTCCTTTCTGTTCTTATCCAGATTTCCCTTTCCCCACAACATCACATAGCTGGTGGATGAATGTCCCCTGCATACAACAGTAACCATTTTCCTGAGCAAAGCACCACCACGCTGCCTTCCAAGATCCAGCCTGGGTTTCTCTTCCCAGAGGGCTGGAACCTTTCCTTTGACATGGAACAGCTGCCAGGTGACAAGGTCATATCCTTTGGGAATATGCTTGAATTCAACCTTTTCTATGTGACAAGGCACAATCTTGACAAGTATCACATGAGGGGAATGTGAGAAAAAGCTGTTTCTCGACAGAATTCCCATGTGCCAAAGTTTCAATATGTGTGAAAAAGAATCTGATAACTAATGGCATCTTATGCCTAATAAAATTGGCAACAATTAGGGAAGTATTAAAAAATAGTACTTAAATACTGGCAATTTATCTCAATTTGATAATGTGATGTTTTTCACAGAAAAAAAGTACCATATCTCTTTTCCATAAATATCTCTGAGTAATATTATTTCCTGAATTTTAAAGTACATGGCTGAGGAGTTTTACAAACCCAAAGAGGAAACAGGCATAGCAGATTCCTGCAAATATTGCATGTATAGTAGCACTTGTTCTTTTATTAATTCTGCAAGCATAAGGAGATTTGCAAATAATAACCTAGTAAATGTTTTGTGAAACAAAAAGTTGCTGAGGGTTTATAAATGCTGCACTTTGCAAGTTCCGCTGCTACTACTTAGAGATAGTTAACTCTCTAGCTGATACTTCTGCATCTCCAGTTGGCCAACTGGAAAGGAGCAATGCAGGTTCCAGCAGCAACTCAACAATTCATTGATGGGACATCAGAGCAGCCAAACACAGCAAAATGCCACAGAGGAGAAACCCCCAGACCAACAGTTTGTCAGCAGGGCCCTATATCCACACTTGCTCAAATCAAGGGCTGTCTTTGAAGTGTGACATTTTGCTTCTCTCCCTTGCTTTAACCTTCACATTAACATTTTTCTGAACTATTTTTCTGTTGATATAAATCCCAGAAGCCTTTGCAAATTCCATAATATATGTGAAAGAAGATGAATTTCGAGGAGATCCCTTATGTATCCCTTATGTGGGATAAAACCCCACAATGTATGCACACACACCAGTGACTAAACCCTTGTGTTCAGTGCTCTCACTCCTTCTCTTTGAATAACTGAAATAGGGCTTCAGAAAGAAGGGAATTTGGGGGACACAGAAGGCAGTGATGTTTTGGGTTGCATTTGTTTAGCAGCATAAAATCCAAGGGGTTTTCTATGAAAGCTATCAAAACCAACAACCTGACTGCAAGATCTCTAGCTGACGTGTGGAGACTTTGCCTGTCTTGGTGCCTTGACCACTGATCAGTAACAGTCTCTGCTGGAACAAATAATAACTTTTTATAAATGTCCAATGAGATCTGAGACCACATCACTAAACTCTCAGATGGCCTGAGGAAGATAAAGCAAAGACTTTTCCAAAAGCTGATTTTTGGAACCACTACTCTTGCTCCTCCTCCCTTACATATAGGATTCCTGGTAGGTATCCAAGAAAACATTTTATAAAAAATTTCTTCTGTGCTTTTTACCATTTCAACAAATGAGACACTTCTGCTAACAACAGAAGAAATCATAGAAAAAGATCCCAGTTAATCCATTACATATTATTTAACAAGCTTCTTACAGTCCATTCTCTATTTGTTTGAACAACGGGGTGTTTTTTTACAATCCTGAACAGCAGCCATTTGTTGTTTGTTAAAATACTGATTTACAAAATTAAGTAAAGGAAAACACTACTAGTCCTGAGTGTTGAAATGTATCTTAGGAAATTCTTAGCTATCTATCCAGTGATTACATTTCCCATAGTCATAGAATGACTTCTAAAACTTCCAGTACAACAACAACAATCTATCACCTCTAGGTGGATCTCAGTGGATGAGCTGGAACAAATTAGATTCCAAATGAGCTTTAATAAACCATTCCTCACACTAATCTTTTCCTTTATTCTCCTCGTTTCTTTCCACAGCAGGTCCAATGGGCATATGGTTTCCTGATGGTAAATATCCAGCAGACCTGCACAGTGAGCTGTGCTGCTCACCAGCTCACAGCACAGACAGCTGCTGCTCTGCTCCACAAACACCTTCCCAAGGAAATGGTTTGATCAGTCTAATCTTGAAAAAAGGCACTGATAAAGTTTGTTAGCCGAGGGCTGATATTGGAGATCTGCTTCCACACAGAAACTGGGAGTGCAACTGTCTCTGCTATTTTTAAAGATATCATTTGAATAATCTATTGGCTGCTTCTGTAATTTCCTCAACAGTAGCATGTTTGTACAGCCCTGGAATCTTACCTTAATGGCTGCTGATAAAAACCTTTGAAGCTAAGCCTTTAACTGATGGAGTTCATTAGGAGTGTAAATAAAATACTGTAGCTGGAATGACACCTCCACTGCTTGACCTACACCCACATCCCAGGAGCCTGCATCTTTGTTTTCCAATTTCCCTGTCTCCCATTCAAATTCACCATTTTACCCTTCCCACTCGAGGGTTTTTTATTCTAGATTCTTTTTGAAATTATCAGAAGCCTTGATGTGTCCTTTACACACCAGGCACAGGTGTAACCCACAAGGTTTGCCACAATACTCTCACTGCATTACGCTATACCAAAAGAAATCAGCAACAGAGACAATGAGACGACCAATGCCCTAAGTTACTGTAATTGAAAATAAACTTCTGAGTGAAAAAGCCATGGCAAGCTTACAAAGTGAACTGAATCCCGTGGTTAAAAACAACATGAATCCTGTGATCTCTGACAAATGAGATAGGCTAAAATTCTTTCCTCACTCAAACAAAATGAGCAGCAAAACACAACAATCATATGACTGATTCTGCCTGCTCTACTGCACCTAGAAGCTTCAAATAAGGGGCTACTTTATCTATCTATCTATCTATCTATCTATCTATCTATCTATCTATCTATCTATCTATTTATTTCTCTCCACTAGTATTGTTTGGAAAGCCTTTTCCAGGATAAGGCAACAGAAGGCATCACCTCTGTTACAGACCTGTGGTACCCTCTGTCCTGATGCGTGGGCTGCTCTCCAGTGGATGCTCATCTGGCCAGGTCATCCTTGAAAGGAGAGCAAAGTTTTGGTCACGTGTGAAACTAAAGTTTTGGTTGTATTATGGAGCCTCAGTGACTGCAGTGATATGTAGATTCCTCCTAACTTGGACTCCTACATTCTGGTCAGATGCTGTTGATTTCATTTTCAAACAGCAAATCAGTACTTAAAGGAACACCAAGCTTTAGTTTATGTGGTTATATAAGCTGATAGCCTTGGCCTATCACTGAGAAATGAGATGTGAATTCATTTCTGATTAATTTGCTTTTACATAGCGTATGCCACATTCATTGGTCACTGTCCAACTTGACAATTGCTTATTACTTTGCAGGAATTTCTTATGATTGCAATTCTAAAAACATCTGCCTCAACTACGCCAGTAAATCCCCTTGCATTTTATCTTAACATGTGTGTCTTAAAAGCCAGGTTCTCATACAGTTATTTGGAGTTTTATTGATAATAGGCTATTTGGCCTGTTAAAGAGATAGAATAAAAGTGCAGTAACACAAAATTAAAAAAGGGGCACTCCTTCATTCCCAAAGGCTGTATGTGTAAGAAAATCAGTTTTAAAAAACCCATACATCAACCCTTTGTATATTTCTCAAAATTAAATTATGAATTCAGGCCAGACAATAAAATCAGGTATTTTGAGCAATAAGTACAGTATAAAAAATGCAATAAAAATATTTCATGAGTTTTTTACTTATTTTTATTTTCACTGTCAAGTAATAAGTCCAGGAATTATTCTTTCAAACATACTGACATGTTTGCCATATATACAAAACAGGATTTTCATGTATCTCATTAAAAATAAATATATATATATATATATAAAATTATTTAAAAAGAAAAAAGAGAGAGACTTGTGTAAACTGACAGATTCTTCCTGAACAACTAATGTAAAGACGGATTTATAAAGGTCAATTTCAAAGTAATTTATTTAGAGAGAAGCATTTGGAAGTGTCAGCACTGAAGATATCATATATTTCACTTATCTCTCACAGCCCCAAAGCATTAGTCTCGAAGCATTTTGGAATCTTTCCAGAGCATGTTTTCACTAACACTGGCAGGAAAAAAACCCAACCACAACAACAACAACAAAAACATTAGAAGGAAAGTAAAGAAGTGTCTAATTGGATGTAAGAGTGTTTGACCTGTCTGGGGAAGCCTTGACTTTTTTTTGTCAGTGTTTGCAGTTTGGCATGACCAATGATAAACAGAAAAAGCGCCTTTAGTTATCATCTAAACTGTCTCATTACACTGCCTGAGTTCCTGATGTCAGCCCAGCTCTTATCTCTTGAGCCGAGGCCTATCGGAGAAACTGCTGTCCCGGCCGTACGGAGGGAAGGACCTGCTTCTCTTAAGGGGAGTGTTGGTGAGAATTGATTGTATTAGTTACTTATTGAGCTTTTCCCTGAGTTTACGAGTGTATCTGTTTTGTTTGGTTTTACCCATTTTTGCCCCATTTTCCCTTTCCCCCTTTTCCCTTTTGGGGTTGCTTTGGGATTTGTTCTGTAGATTCATAGAGTCTGATTGTATATAATTGTAATATATGTGAATATATACATATATATATATATCTTTCATATAATTGTCTTTTTGGTACTTTTTTCCCTTTTCTCTTGGGGGGGGGAGGGGCGGAATCCGTGTGGCCGGCAGTTGGGTTTAGCAGGGAGCCAACTCAACCCTCTACACCCAGGAAATAGTCTACACATCTATTCATCCCCCAGCCCCAAACTCTGGCAGTGCATGTCCAGAGCAAGGAGCTATTCTCTCCTCCTGTGTTAATTCTGCACTTGTTAGTCCAGAAGAATAACCCTCATGTTATTGTTTAGCACTTCTACTCATGCACATATCAGTTCTTAGTGCTGTAAAACCTCCTTTGGATTTTTCTTTAATTCTGAAGATTGATCTCTGTGAGCCTTCAGCAGGTTTTCCAAGATGCTGACCTAACACAGAACACCTGCTATGATTTTGAACCTTCTCACATCGGTTTTGCTGCCAGAGCCAAGGGAGGTTTCTAAGAACCCTCTCAACTGACTTTGTGGTCTTAATAGCTGACAGTGATGTCTGTAACACACTCCTTTGTCCTTCCAGACCTCCCCTTGTGAGATCAGCACAGTTCAGAACACACTTAGAACAAAGGGAGTCATACAGAACTGTTCCTGCTGGGTCTCAATGACCTGCCAACAGATGAGACTCAGCATCTCAGAATTTTAGCCCACCACCCAAGAATTTCGTCGGGGAGCCAGATGCTGCAAGGGCAAAATTGGTACTTTGACTCAGTGATCAATTCCCAGACAAAGAGGCTTCTGATTCTGAGCAAATTTACAACTTTTTTTCATTGCTATGATGTGTTAGATTTTATTCAGCTCTACTAGTTTAGGACCAGAAATAAAGCATAAAGAAAAGATGGCATTATCACTCACAATATATTCCTTCCTCTACCAAGGCATAAGATAAATCTATTCAGAGAAACAGTTCAGCTTACAGCACAAAACCCCATTTGCCATCAGGTAAATATAAGCACATTTTAGAGAAGACCAAGGATTAATGGGATGCATTCAAGTCCCCAGTCTTTCCCAAGAAAGGCTAGGAGAACACTGCTGAGAATCCCTGCTGACAGTGAGGGTACAAGAATTATCTGGGGGGCACAGAAACCCCACGTGCAGCAGAAATACATGCACTGCCTTTGCATGGCTCTATTTTATGGCAGCCTAAACTCCCAGTCTCAAAGAAGTACTACTGTTCTCAGGGCCAACTGCATCTGCATTTGTCTCCCAGAGAATTTTGGGATGTTCTGTATCAAGAATTAGCACAAACCAAGGGAAAACAATGAGAATGAACTTCACTGCATTTTAAAAAGATGACTTCATTTCACCTGTCTTTAAGGAACTGGGTGTTTTGTGAGGGAATCTCATTAGTCAAATAAATGGAAATGTATTTTAAAATATGAAAGAGGCTGGAAAAGGATCTATTGTTTGGTCTTTTGAATGCCCGAGAGCCACAAGAGGCTTTACACAGCAAGTAAATTTATACACCAGGTAAAATCAATGATTATTTTCAAAATTAACCCATGCAATAAGATTGGTTGATAAATACTAGCTTAATTTAATCCAATTAAATACCTTCACTAGCATGCATGAAAGAGAACCAAAATGTAACCAAGAAGAGAAATAGATCAGTAATGATTTCATTTATGACATATAGCATTTATGTCTATTCACAGGGTTTTGTGACCTTCGAAGTGAGCAGAATATAATTTACATATGAGGACTGGGGATTGTGCACCACTGGCATGGCAAAACTAAAAACCTGCTATAATTCAATTAAAATATATATATATATATATTTGAAACTAAATCTAAAATGCCACAACAAACCTGTACATTGAATACAGCTGCAGTCTGTATTTTGCTATATGCAGTGGACAAGCTATTAACTTCAAGTTTGTGGATATTTTTTATTTTGTTTTCAAGCCAGTTTGTTTCTTTGATGTGTTTACTGTATGTAAAACTGTTCCAACAGGTTTTGCTTTTATTCTTTATTGACAAATTCTATCACACAGAACGAAAAAGACTAAAATTATGTTGACCTGATATTGTCTTTCTCCCTTTACTTGCACTCCCAAAATATATATATATGCCCACACATGTGGAAATGTAAAATATTGTAAACTTTTCACTGTTATAAAGGGATAATCTGTGATCCAATAGTAAATTCTCTTTTGACAAACATGTTAGTCCATAGGCATTGTTGAGGTAAACAGCAATATCAAATACAGGGTATGGTGCAGGAGGGTAACAAAACAGATTTTAAAATTACTAGATTGATATTCACTAAAGCTTTGGGATAAAAGAGCTAATTCAGATGAAATAAGGGCTGGTCATGAATAAACCACAGGATCTCATAGGCCTAAACAGAAGCTGGCTCGTTTATTTTCATTTCTTTCCCTTCACTACACAACACCACATTCTTTGAAAACTCAGAATTTCAAACCCAAGAGTGATACTAAAACTAACATTCTCATAGGAATTCAGATCAAATCTGAAATAAATGTCCAGCTCTACCTAACTGTAGTACTTTGCTGCTCAGAATTTGAGGAGATTTGTCTTTAACAATGACCCTGTGAAACAAAGGACATATTAGCTATTTAAAAATAGATGAGGCACAGGAAACGAAACAGTGACTTGCTCAAAGTTCAGTCGAAGGAAGTGAAAACCAAAACACAGGCTATCTGATAATTATTTAAGACTGCAGAATAAAAGATGACTCTTTCTAGCAAGCCCAGAGAAGACTAAAAGTCTCTGACACAGTTCATCTGGGGAAAATTTCCAGCCTGTTTTTCACCTGCTTAATTCAATTTTAGACAAACACCCAGATTCCTGAGCACTTACCAAAACCAAACTGAAATCCTGAATGCTCATTCATTATTACCAAGTACCATATGTCTCATTTTATTTTTGGAATTGTCTTTGGCAATAACACACTCTATCTGAAGCTCTGTGGCAACGACTCAAATCTGATGGTCCTGAAAAGAGATTTTTTTAGGGGGAGAAATTCTAATGCAGATACTCAGTAGAACGTTCAGCTTTACATGGAGGTCGTTTTGGTGCCCTACAGACCGCTAAGAACAAGCAGAAGGGTGACGAGATAAAGAATAAAAATCTTTGCTATGGGTCACACACAAAGGGAGAAGTAAAGAGGTTTGGTAGACGAATCCAATAATGTGATTTCCTCTTGTCTAAGAATTTCTGCTACCATTTTCTTCCAGAAGTTGGCTTATTTGGCTTTCTGAACTCTCTGCCTGTTGAGTGCCATTGTAAACACATATTACAGATTTCTCTCACACTCACATTTCAAAGATACCTTTCTCTGCTCGGGCAGTTCCATCATTACCACTGTCTGCCTTGACTGACCACAGAGACCTGCATGGCCTGGAGGCCAGGGCCTCTTTTTCCTCAGTCACTAAAGACCCCAGAGCACCTTCCACATGGAGCTCCTATACTTTTTTTTTCCCATCCATTTAACTCAGACTATCTTATAGTTCTTTATCTTGTATACTGGTATCACAGGAACTCACAGGCTGGTGCCTTTAAGAAATCTTATATTTGCACTGTGGCAATGACCTAGTTCATGTATTTGTCCCACAATTGTTTCCTTCATTGTCTTTATAACTCAGTCCCTGCAGAAAGCTCTCAGGGTGCACCAGTCCCTCTCTTCCCTGTTCCTGCTGTGTGGGGCAGAGGGTTTTGTTTCACTTAAGCCATAGTTAAAGGTGAGCATTTGTGGAACACCCTTATTGGTTACATAAATAACTTCAGCTCATTTGAAAATCCACCAGGAGCTCTGCTGTATGGTTAGAGTCCCTAAAATCTCTGGAAAAGGCACTCTCTGCCTCAAAGCATGCCTGCAATATTCCCTTGCACACAGGATGTAATTTCCCTACACAGTGTAAGGAAATTACATCAACAGCAAAAATACACCAGGCAGTTTTAGCTTCATCTGCAGCACCGCCCTGACAAGGTACTGCCAGAGCCACTACAGAACACTGGACTGGCAAGAACCTCCTCTGCAGGGCTCTGTGCTGTGAAAATACATCTCAAAATATGGTAACATTGAGGTTAGTTATGTCAGAATTGCTAACTGTTTGCAAGACATCCCATTCTGTTTGCTGCAGATATTTTTTGTGAGCAATTCTGAAGAAAACCCACTATTTCTCATATTATGACATGAGTTAAATAGTGAATATCTACTGCCTGAACTTTAAGCTATGACTGAAGACTTTGCTTTTTCTTTCATTCCACATTTGCTACATTTTTAATATGGTATCAGAGTAATATTGTAATAATTGTATAACAGAGTCAGTGTTAAATCCAATGCAAAACATGCATCAGTGTTCAAATAAATAACCATCCCAATTCAAGTGAATATTTATGTATCTTTTATTCGCCAAGCAGCTTTCACATCTCATTTGTGGCCATAGCTCAATGTTAAAGGATTCCTTGTCAGTGAACTAAAGAGAATGCCAAAATCTATCACCTTTCTTCAGTTCCCATTTTGTCTCCCTCGGACAGCTTGAAATGCCTTTCATTGGAGCTACTGCAGAGAAAACTTTGGTATTTCAGTAAAGAATGTTCTTTTTAAAGTTCAAATTAAATAGCACACCAAGTTAGCACATAGGCTACAAAAGCACCACAATGCTATTAACTGAGATAAAGCACAAAACCAGCCCTGAATTGTTGGATGCACAAATATTTTTAGCAGATGAAGGAATTTTTTAAGCAGATCCTGCATACTCATGGGTGCAAGAGATGATGGCAAGGAAAAATGGGACACATATAAGCTTATTTTTTTTCCTAGAACCTCCAAAACTAACAATGTGAGCAAATTTGCACCACCCAATGGGACTCATTTGTTAACCAGTAGTAAATACACAGGCAGTTAACACAGTGAGTTAATGAGTTGTTAGAGCTTAACCTGCTGATCCATCATTTTCAGGCGTCAGTCAACCCATGTCACTTAAGTAATAAAAATGGTAAATAACATTGAGGGAGGAAACAAAGTGACAGCACATGCTCATGGGTTTTTTTCATGAAATTAAATAGCAATAGCAAAATCAGAAATGTTTAGCACCCAGTAAGCACCACATAACAGGTAGAAGGTTAAATACACGCTTGAGGCTGCAGGGCTCCAAAAGGTAAAACTGAGAGGAGGATGTGGGACAGCAGCGTGGCAAAGATGGCACATAGCAGAGTGGGGAAGGGACAGGCAGAATGCCCAAGCAATGCTGGAGCCCAGAGCACTCCCCAGCAGAGAATAGTTCGCAGACTAATTAAGTTATGCACTTAACATTGTTACAGACAGATGGACAATTATGAGCTATAAATGCTATTCTCCAACACATTGACGGTTTTGATTTTGGGGACAGCCTAAAGTATTTTAAAATTAATATGAAAGCAGAAAAATGAAAGATATCACAGTGCTGGACTGGTAAAAGACAACTGCCAGATCAACTCTCTGACAACAGCGCAGTCTTTTTGGCAGAGTCTAGGGCAGATCTGCCTAAAAACATTCTAGGCCTTGACAACAGAGCAGCAGGAGGGAATTAGAAGCAGGAAATAAACCACAGAAGTTGAACTGGGCAGGGATTTGTCACAGTGATTAGAAACCAGACACGCTGTTGGTAATACCTGGCACGTTGCACCCAGGCAGGAAGATGAGAGGGACATTGCTCTCAGCTCCAGTTTCAGCACAGCAGGGTCACGACTGCTCTCCTGTTTTACCGCTGCTTCAGAGCTTCATTAGTAAGCCAAAGAAAACCCCAATTCTGTACCACTTGCATTACTAATAAGAGTTATTTTAATTTCTTCTATTTGTTTCTTCATCCTATTGTGTTCATTCCTTTTTATCTCTTTATGCTCTCACAGTTTAGACAAACCATTGCTCATGAATAGACTGAAGTAGACCCAAGTCTTTTCCAGCTGCTTCAGCTTCCATACTGGTCATTTAGTCAACAGAAGGCCAAACAAACAATAGCTTCTCTTAACAAATATTGATTTCTCTTAAACAAAACCTAGTGAAAGCACTATACCAGGTGATATTGTATATACTAGAAAGTTACCATATGGGATTAAAGACATTAGAAGAAAGTTCAAGCAAATTGTTGTATTAGTTACATGAATTTGATTGTGTTCTGGTTTCTGAGTGCTTGGGGGTTTTTTCTGCACAGCACATCCTATGCAGTAATTTAGCCACAACAGTGGTATTCAAGCAATTTCAGGAGCACAACGCAATCTTTTGAAAACAAAGACTATGAAAATCGCTGCTGAAATAATTGACTTTTCGCTGAATATTAAGGGGAATATTTCTGCAAAACAAGCTGGGAAAAAAACTAAAGTAGAGACTTTTCCAAGGTACAGTGAAATATTTTATTCAGAACATATTGAAATAATTTTCTACTTCAAAAGCCAATATCTGTTTCCTCATGCAAACATTTGCTCCGAGCATTAAGGAAAATGTGGCTGTGTCCTACTTAGCATTTAAAGGAAAATGACATGGGAACTCTTTAGTCTTGGCCATTCCTTCCAACAACTTCTGAGTCACAAGTCAGAATTCAGCACCACAAATGTTTCCCAGAGCATTCCACATACAAGCCTCCTTCCTGCTTAATTCCTGTTATATATATATATATATGTATACATGTATAATGTATATTTATATATAAAGCCCCTAAGATGCCCTTTCAAAAGCTCCCTTATCACCTCTTTACTCCATTTGCAGATGCATTATTGTATCTCGCAAGCAAATGGTTAATCTGTTAATAGTTCATTGAACACTCACTGAATTGAGTGGGTATGCAATCAAGGGGCTATTAATACGTGCATTATAGATATGCCAGTGTGATGGCCATCGTGGAGTTTGGAGTGCTCTGCCATCACAGTATCCCCGGAGAGACCTCCCTGCTCCATAAACCACTGCATTTGCTCCAAGAGATGCTGCTGCTGCCTCTTCATCCTCAAACTACTTTCACTTACTCACGCATATTAAGGGAATTGAGCAAAGAGTTCCACTGCCATCATAAAGATGCTAAAAGAAAAAGCTTAATACCACCTCAAAGGGAAAAATCCTGCATTACTGTGGAATGGTGTGTACCTCAGTTAAGAAATTATATTTTGTAACCCTTCCTAGGTAATGAAATACCTTTAGCTTAGAACATTTGCTACATGTAGAAATGCATTGACTGCATAAAATTCACCTGATATAATGGCAGGCTTGTCAGATTTGCCTCACCTGAACGAGCACTGAAGAAATATCTTTTTAAGACTCTAAGAAATTAAAGATAATACGAAAAGAGTCTGTTCCTCCACAGTGGGTTTCTAAAGTTCAGAGAGATAAAAGGGGCAAAAAAAATGAGAGATATGAATTCACTATTCTTTATCGACCGGCAGACATGACTTCATAAACAGCAAGAAATAGAAATACTGAGAGAATTAAAAGCTGATCCAGAGTTTGTTATATTGGGAGAAGGCTTCTTCCTTGACTGCAGAACATAGAAAGGAATTTCATTTTCCTTGTCTTTATGTGAAGAAGTTGAACTCTCTCTAAGCAGAAGAGATGTTGTTTGGTAGATATGAGGAAAACCAGCTTCAGTGTAGTGGAGATCTGGCAGGACTGAGTGGGGAGCACAGAATGACTCACATTGAGTCTTCCTCTAATTAAATAATTTAAGTAAGTCTGGTTTCCCTTTTGTTAAACAGGAGAAAACCGAGAATTCTTATCCATTAGGCCATTTCTACAATGAGCCCACGCATCTGAACTTGAAGTATGGCAAAGTTAAGATATCCGA
>JAWWEW010000012.1:25453590-25463919 GCA_035583185.1 Anabacerthia variegaticeps | reverse complement strand
CCCCCCCCCCCCCCCCCCCCCCCCCCCCCCCCCCCCCCCCCCCCCCCCCCCCCCCCCCCCCCGCCCGCGAGTAAGGAAAAAAAAAAAGGTAAGAACTCCTTTCTGAGTTACCAAGAAGTCTTGAAAACTCTCTCAAAAGATGTAAAAGAAACTGGGTTACACAGCTCTCCCAAGAACTACAACTATCTTGATAAATCCCTAGACAGCTTTCCATTGAATCCATATAGACTAAAAAATATGGGCTACTGCTGTGAAGAAAAACATTTAAAGAAAGAAAAGAATGAACTTTCATTTGCCATACCAGGTCAAGTTCCTGTATTATCTAATGAAAAAACAAAATCTCAAAACTATTTGGCTTATTTTCATCTAGAGAAATCATGAGTGGGAAAGGAAGGATCAGTCAGTAAATACAGTGTGTATTTCCCCAGCTATGTGGAAAATAAACACAGAAGTAACATTAGCTATTTTTGAACCATATCAGTTCAGAGAAACAGTAGTAAGATTTGCACTGTCATGGGTAAAATGGGGAGCATGGCACACTCCTGAAAAAGACTGGTAACCATCCGAACAAAATAGCCAGATTGGTTATAATAACCAGAGATGGTTATAGTGCTTCAAAACCCCCTAAGAGACTCTCCCTGCTGTATCAGAAGTCATACACTTCACAGGGCGGTGAGTCCCCGTGGGGATTCATATATCGGTGTTCTTGTCACTATTTCTGTAATTATTTAGCCATGTTATCTGTGGAGATGTAACGGCCAAAAATTTATGTAACATT
This sequence comes from Anabacerthia variegaticeps, assembly GCA_035583185.1. NCBI lineage: Eukaryota > Metazoa > Chordata > Aves > Passeriformes > Furnariidae > Anabacerthia > Anabacerthia variegaticeps. The sequence continues at coordinate 25,463,141 of JAWWEW010000012.1, read as the reverse complement.
GTGACATTAGAAATACAGTAAATTTAAAAATGAGAAAGGAGCTATTTTCTACCTTCCTAAAAATCAGTAAGGTACATTCAGAGCCCTGAACCATTTTCCCTGGCAGAGGGACAGAAATCCCTTCTCAATGCAATCCAACCACAGATGACAGTGATCATTATAGAGGAAGGGCCAACATCCTTACTTTATCTGTAATTATCAGTTCCCTGTAAACAAGGTGATAGAGGGAAGAGTTGGACAAAACTTCTGCTTTCCCCTCAAATAGTGCATTATCTCTGAAGAGGTGGATGGAATTCAGGTCTAAAGAATTATAATACCTCTCTGTAGTTGCTATTGTGTTTTTTGTTTTGTTTTGGGGTTTTTTTGTTTGTTTTTTTTTTTTAATCACAAGATAATAATGACAGGCAGTGCATATAGTGCTGTTTTAAAGTCATGAAGACACAGCTCAGGCCCTGGCATTTTGAGTAGAAATCAGTAATACCACAACAGCTGTTGCAGAATGTAGTTCAGGCTTCCTGGGGCTCTGCCAATGAAACTGTTGGATTTGGTCCTGCCTGTGTGACTGGATTTACTTCCCACAAAACACTACAAATGGCTGCAGATGCAGAGGGAATCGTAGCCTTAGAGCAGAGAGAAAGGAGCAGTGGTAGAGAGGGATGAGAGAATGACAAGTCCTTGCAATGTGTGAAGTTACTGATGGGTTCTCATAGTACAACTTAACTTTTACTGCCGAATGAATCTTTATTTAAGAAAGGCCAAGCAGAATTTAGGAGTCCAAATAAGCAAGAAAACAACTAAGAGCTGTCAATTCACAACAGATGCAGGGCATGCACTGTGTAAGGATGTTTACACCCATGTTTTTCCTCGGCACACCACTGAAGAGATAGAAACAAAAGGAAACAAAAAAGCCTTTTTTCTAGGAAACTCATAATACATTACTTTAATGAGAAAAAAGTTAATATAGTGTCCACTGCAAATTTCATTGCAACTGCCAGAAGTCCCTGTGGCCACATACATCTAAAAGCACATGCTTTTGATATGCATACATTTGCAGATCAGCACTAAATAATTGTTTTCTGCATGATCACATACTAACATTACAGGAGCAGTTAATGAACTTCCAAAATCTGCACTTCCTTAGTTTTGTTAGCAAGACCAGTTTAAAACGAGCCTCAAAAGCTCCACTTAGGCCCCCTTTCCTAGACAGCATTACCATCCATCAGGATTATCAAGTTTCTTGCAGACTTGTAAGTCATGCTGTCTTTACATCTTATATTCAAGTGTTGGTGTAATACTATTACAAACAATTGTTCTTGTTTTAGTTTTAAAACAGGGCTGGAAAACAGTTTCATATTTTGTAGGATTCCAGGTCACAAGTGAAAGCTCTTCAAGTTTCAACACACAGGTTTCCCCGTACCCATCATGACCTCAAACACTAGTTATTCAATTCCTTGCCTATTCTCGAGCAAAGGAACTATCAGTGTAAAAAATACGTTTACAAAGCATCATCCAGAATTAGCAGTAAAAAGCACTACGGTGCTCACTGCTAGTATGAGGCCAACAGTGACCATCTAGAGCTCAAATTCTGTAAGAAAATTAAACAAGTGAGTCGTGTCATTTTATCTCTGCTGTTGCCAGTAGTTCTACTCATCCTTCTGAAGTTTGCTCTTGGGTTTACCTAAACCACCTCTCTAGTGAGAGCAATTTATCTATGGGCAGTCTCAACAGCAGAACAGAACTGATTGTCTGAAGCTGAAGTTGCTGAACAGCACATGGAAAATAAGGATATAAGGTCTCCACAAACTCCTCGAGTGATATTCGTCAAAAGACAGGAGCTATTAATTCATACCTTACCACAGGGTTGGACCAGAACTGATCCTTGAAAAACCATGCAGAAAATCAGTTTGCAAAAGGCTTAAATACAGTTGTCTCACAGAGCAGGGTCTGCATTCAGCCTGCACTCACCGAGAGCATCCCTGTTTTCCTACGGCACCCGCGATAAGCCCCGAGTTAAAGGCACGACTGCTCCCTCCTGTGGGCACTGTGCCATCCCTCCTTTCGGACTCAAGCTCACCAGCATGACACAGAACAAAACCTATCAACTACCTTACCCAAAAAAAAGCAGTCTGGTAAAACAGGAGAGCTCTGAATACACATGGATGCTCTCAGGAGTAGTTACTCCACTGCTTTAATTTCCTTTCACTCTTTTAGACTGCTCTTTGCTGGTCTCAGGCTTTGAGAAACACGTGTCTCTCAAAGCAGGCAGGGTGACTGCCACAGCCTGGGCCACACCTGCCACATCTGCACCTCCCAGGGTACGTAAGGCACATCCCTGGGTCTGACTTGTGTCTGATCCCTCCCTTTTTGCTGCCTCCTGGGGAGCTGCAGTGGTCATCAGTGACACAGCCACTGCAGTAATTCACATCAGCAAACTGCTTCTAATGTCCTTTCTATGCTGCCTCATTCTCCATAGAAACCCATTCATCACCAATATTTGCATTCCAAGACAGTCAAATGGTGAGAGAGTGAGAGGCTCCTCGAAGCCTCTTGCTTTCCAGTAGCAGATTGGTACATTCTTCCTAGAGAAACCAGTCTGAGACTTCCCTGTATGGTGAATGTGATCTTTACTGACATATAATAAGCATTTGACTACTCTCATCATGCTGAATCAATATACACACAGAGAATTTCAAGTAAGCTGTCTCCATAAAATTTGTGTGAAAATATGCATATCCTTGTTGCACATCAGTTTTACATCTGTCATTTCTCTTATTTTCCCTTTCTTTAATCATTTCATCTACTTTTCTCCCTGTTCATCTTTCTTTTGCATTCTTTATTCTTACTCTATTCTCTTTTATTCCACAAAATCATTTTGATTTTGTTGCCAGAGGGCAAGAACTGATAGTGGTGGTACAGAGGAAGCATTCATGTTTTGGGAAACAGAGGGGAACGAAAAAATCTCTCACATACATAATGACAGATTTCATTAATATTCAAGAACATCAGGGACCTTGAATGAACAAAATTACAATGAAATTTTTTAAATTGCAAAGAAATAAGAGTTCCCAGCCTTGACTCATTTGGCATAACTGAAAATACCCTGCCTTTCAAGCAAGGAATGTAACTTTACCAGTGTTATCTTTGAAGCTCTGACAATGAAGTTGTTAGATACTCAAGGAAGATTATATTATTTAACAGAACTGCAAAGCGTAAACATCATCTATGTTCAAAATTATATTAGAATGAACATTAGTTGGTAATAAAACATCAATGAAATTAACAAAGATTTTATAGATACTCTTTCGTTCATATCATGTGTAGACACATGGTCATCATACAAAGCTCTGATACTGTATAACCTGGCAGGTCTGGCTGCATACACTTGTAATTTAATAAACAACTGCTGTGAACAACATTTCTGTGAAATGAACTACGACTCAGACATTATATACTTAGCAAGAAAATGCAGTTTCTTCTTACTGACATTTGGAAGGTGTTAAAATACTGTGAAGAGAGTTTCTTGTTCTATGCTGGCCTGAGACAGCACCAAGCAAGCACAATGGGATCAATTAAGTTGTGTTGGACTGCCTGGACTTCTTCAGTTGTTGGTTGCAAGACTTGAGAACAGGTGGTAGAGACTATGGGGATGCTTTTGTGTTCAATAGCACAGCTTCTTGTGTCCTTATCTTACAGACTTGCCAGCACCTCCTAAACTTCTTCACTCTCATAAAAGCACAAGGGGAATGAATGTCATCTCTTATTTATTGCAAATATCTATTTTACTATTAGGGGCATAAATAGTAATACACTTCATAAATTTAAATCAATCAACAGCTATATTTGTTCTGATAAGAATAATAGACAGAGAACTAATGTTATCTCAGCAATCATTTCTTCAGTGCAGCTCCAGGACTGTGTATTAACCCAGACACAAAATGCAGGTCTACGTGGCACAGGGCAGAAAAACATGGAATGCAGCCGTGGTAGGATACCTTGCTGATTTAACCATTTTGCTTTTATTGCCCAGGTCATTTCTTTATAAAAAGTGTGTGGTAGGGCTGCTTTATTTTGTGAAGCACTAAATATAGAACTGGACCAGAACTTCCCAACATTCAAATTTTGGACCTGATTTGTTTGTGTTTTGGTTCATCCTTTTTGAGAGGAGACACATAATTATTTTTTTCTAAAAATCCTAAATACATTATGTGTCCATGTTATACAGGTTAGCATTATAGTGTTTAAGCCTGAGAATTATACTGAATGTTAATGTTTATGCCACCAAATGAAAGCTTGACATTAACTGAACTTTAGTCACAGGCAGAACCAGAAGCTACTTAATGGAACAGTAACCTTGTTAAGCACATATACAGTTTTTCTGATGTCAATAGGGATTTCATTTCTTCTAATAATTGATGGATAATTGTTTGTCAGTTTTTATGTACTTAGTCAATCTTATTTTTATAAATTTCATTGAAATCCTGTAGGCTCATTACCTGGTTTTGCTCCCTGTAATTGTGGCCTCCATAACCCACTGTAACTATTTATCTTGCTGAAACACCTTGAAGGTTCACATTGTGCTTTATGGGGCAAAAAACCAGCTATTTGGTGTCTTCAGAATATAATTCTCCAAGCCAAGTTCAAGGGCATTAGCCATGCGCTCTTAACAGGGAAGGAAATACTTTTGACATGGTTTCTATTCCAAATTTGGTGTTTCTTATTGGCATGGCAGAGTTGCTGAAATTGAATCAAGGACTACAGAAATGCTGAAGTCATTTTCATGAATACAAAACTACTTCATTAATAATATCTGCTATTCTAACCCCAGCTGAAGGACTTCCACTAGGCTGTATATTCAAGCTGTCCCATGGTGATGAAACATATTAGTTGTAATCCATTTAAAGGAACCACTACAATTTTTACTTTTTGGTTCCTGGGGAGCTGGTAGATGCCTATAAGGTAATTTTTCCTCACACTACTTTTTGACTAATTGGGAAGAAAAACCTGTCAAGTTCAGTGTATTTTCAATCAACTTCATACTCATGCTCAAGTGAAATTCCTTTGTAGCAGAAGTACAATCTTGGTACCACACAGAACCGAGAATACCAAATTTGAGAGTAGGAAGACACTTGAGTATTCCTGTTCGTTTTCAATATTACAACTCAAATTCACAATGTTAAGTTGATCAATAATAAAAGACTACTTCTCCTCCCAGCAGTCTGTTAAAATTTTAGCTTTTGATTTGATTGAAGTACCTCTGGCTTAAAATTAAATTGCATGTATTTTTGGACTTCTCTTTTTCCCTCAACCAAAACCAAAGCACATACTCAACGTCTAACTTGATCCTGCAAATGCCGTTCTTTGAGTACACCTCCATTCTCACCTTGTTTGGGAAACTTAACCACTCATTAGGATTACAGGGAAAAGTGCATTTTGAAATGACATAACAGATGCTGCATAGAAAAACAGCCACTGGGTATGAGGTTGCTGTAGAAGCACTAAATTCACCAGTTTTTCACAACCCACCTACCCAATGGCTTTGTGGTACATAAAGGAAAAATGACATCTGTATAGAACAAAGAACATGTCCAGCATTATTCCCACCTGAGCCTGACCTTAGCTCATCACCTATGTTATGATCCTGTTATTAAAATTATTAGAATGCCTCTGCCCCAATTAAGGGACACATGAATGTTCCATGTGTATGTGGCGTTTCTAAAGGAGAGGGGTTACTCCTTTGGTTTGGTGTGGAGAGATTTCACCATCACACACCCAAACCCCTTCTCCTCCACCACCTCCCGAGCTCAGCTAGGGCTGATTCTTAACAGAGACATTCTTGCCTTGTTTACTTCTCATCGGACCTGAGATGACTTACACAATAGTCTTAATGTAAGTCTTAAGTTCCCAGTCCAAACTCCAGTCAGGAGGCACTGGGAGTGGGAAGGTGCTCTGGTGGTCACAGACAGGCAGTTGCTTCCTCGCAGTTTGACAAAAAGGCTTTCTATGATTTTAACCATGTTTAAGACTAACAACATTTCAGTCCATCACACATACAAAGTTCATGGACAGTTCCTGTGGGAAGTCCCCATTCAATTTGCTCAAGTTTGGCTGCCTGCAACAGCCAGCTTACACTTGATGTGTCTGTAAACTAAATATTGTTTAAACTAAGTTTCTAACATTCCAAAACATTAATTTATTTTTTTTCCTTTTGCTGGTCACACATCAGGCTCTAATTACCCGTAGCATGGATTATTCTTAGCTCTGGGTCACATTTTCCAACCACCAGAGCAAAAGAAAATAGCAGACTACTCCTAGCCCTCGCTTTTGCTTGCAGACCTGTTCTGATCCTCTTGTGTATAAAGGACGATGACATTCCAGTGGCATAACAGACACAGTCACTGTGGTGGATGATCCACACTAACAGAATTACGTGTTTGATTTAGCATGACTAAGGGGAGCTGGAGGTGATTGCTGCTGGAGCTAAATTACCCTTAAAATAGACTACTTGGTGAGGCCTGTGCAGAAGAGCAGCATGCAGGGGGTTTGTGTACACAGCGCTACTACAGGGGTGCTGGGGCACATAATAGAGATATCCACACATGATAAAGGGAAGGCTCCAGAGCTGTCACACTTCCAGAGAGCTGCAGTGGCAGGACAGCCTCTGGATAAGGCACGAAGAGGCCCAAAGCAAAGCTTCACCACACACTGCGGCTCAGCTCTAACCTTGTGGTTCTGTAGGCATGCCACAAGTTTCACTCCTCTGGAGAGAAGGAAACACGTGCACTCACTCCGTGAGGGCTTCAGAACAGCAACTGCTCTGCATACTCTTTGGTTCTTTACTCCAGCCTTCCTCAATTATAATCTTAATTCATTTTAGAGCATTCTTTTTTAGGGTAATGTCTTACTAGGATGACACGGGATATTAAACCATATGTGGGATATAAATTGCATGGGTTATTGCCAATGCCATTACAAAGGCTATATGAAGCATTTCATGAAATACTCTAATTGACATCGTAATGGCTCTGTTGCAGCTTTACAAACATCCCAGTGTTACTGAAGGGACACAGGGCACCATGACTGAGCATGTCAGTCACTCAGCTGCTTCAGTCACATTAGTGGCATTTTATCATCTCCCCAACTCCCCCAGATGTCAGTTCAGAATAAACAGGCATTTTTATGCCCCCTTTACTATTTGCTTGCAGTAGCCAAGTCTGATAAATGTAAATAACTTAGGTTATTTTGCCAAATGCCAGAATTAAAAGCTAATTCTGTATATGAGGGGGAGGTGGGGGAAAGTTTGTGAAGATCTGGAGAATTCTTCCCTTTCTTGCCCATATTTTTGTCTGAGATGTGCTATTAAGATAAGTTTTCCCTACGGTATGGGCAGCAAAAGGGGGAGAAATATTTTCCCTTTTTTTTTCTTTTTTTAATTACACAAAATAGCAAATTAAATTAGGACAAGAGGATTGAAAGAACATTCAGAAGAGTCTGATGAAAACGCCCATTAATAATTTTATGAGGAAAACTTTCTGTGATATTTCTTCCCTCCCCTGCCCCAAAGCACACATAAGTTAATACAATAACATTATATAATAGTACTTGAGAACAAACCTCATCCCTTGCAAATTAGAATCACTTTACCTTTCAATACCTGTCTCTGCTATAACAGAGATCCGTAGCTAGACAACGCTGAATGGTGCACACAGCATCAGTCACAGACTGACAGTCAATATAAGCATAAAAGAGTTTCTGAAATAATTAACAAAATATAGAAACATGATTTCTTAAAAAAATGAGATAGGAAAAAACCAGAAAAAGAACTCCTGTTTACTGTAGATAAACACACTTGTTTTTAATTTTCAATTTACTTTCACTTCATATAATAAGCCCATTTTGTTTGCCAGGCACTCTTTGTCATTCTTTCCTTTGATTTTGATTGACAGGTACACAATTAGAGTCACAGACATGTTAATTAATTAAGCAAGTGAACACTATGACTGAACAGTGTTCATTAAATGGAAGAATAAAATTCAGTCATGACTAAACAAGTCAACTTTGTTTCAAAAGCACGAAGTTTTTCTAATAAATTGATTTGGATGTATAAGTGTACCATTATTCGAACAGTTTTAAAAGTAACACAGCTCAAAGGAAAATGCCATTTTCTACACCAACAGAGCATGTAATAGTTTGTCATTACAAGTGAGGTTTAACTTCCACAGAAGTTACTGGAGTTCCTTGCAAGCTTTAGTCCAGAAAGAATGGGTCACACTTCAGCATGATTCAGCACAGTGACATGTTGTCTCTTTGTTGCTACCCATTTTTAACCATTATTTTAGAGGAATAAAAGTCACTTTTTCTTTCCATGGTACATTCCTTACTTTTAGAGGCCCGTGCTGACTGTAAATACTGAGCTATATTCACCTGCCCCCTTAAACATCCACTCAGGAAGTCTAAAATGCACTTTGACAAGCAGTTCACAACACACACCTACATCAAAGTTATCTTTAGAATTCCCTTACCTTGTAAGAGTGCCAATACAGTTTTGGTATTTCAGTATTACAGGAGGAAGAAATGCATTCAATCATGATTTATTTCATAACCCTGACACAGCAAATAGCCTGTATTATTTAAACTACTATTGCTGATTAAAAGCATATTTGAAATGAACTCTGTATTGATAGCCTGGTGCCCACTGTCCCATTAACAAACATTTGTGTCAGTCAAAATCCTTGGGAAGATCCGTCTGAAAGCAAAATGCACACAGATTTCCTAATAGTAACCAGCAGAAATCCATAATTTGTGGGCTTTAATGAGCCATTAGAAGCTTTGAAGACCAGTTACACTTCTGAGAACTATTTAAATGAAGCAGCTCTTCTGGCCATACACTGTGCCTCCTTTTTCACCAGAACACTACTTGGAAATACATTCTTTGCAATTCATTCTATCCCTGAAAGTGTGCTGGGAACAGAGTGCAGTACAGAGCATGGTATGCAGCATCACAGACATGTTTTCAAAATTAATAATAGCACTTAAAGTTCATTTCTGTAAAGCCTTATATTTGGATCAACAGTTTCAGAGTTATTCTACAATATAACCAGTCACACCCTCTATAAAGAATGGATTTTAACCTCTTTCCTCACCTTCACCCAAGAGCTGTTTTGTTCTTCTGGGCTTACACAGAAATTGCAGATTTCCTGCAGGGTCTTGATCTTTTGAGAGGCTACTCCATCCATTTGGCTTCCTTTAGATGAATAAGCTGGAAAAGGTATTAAAAAAGAGGAGTATTATTTACACCTGACATTTTCAGGCACACCAGCAATGCCTGTCCCTAGGAAGGGGCATCTGACTTCAGGTGTCTAAAAGCTATCATCTAATCAGAGACATTCGTCTTGGCTACCTCTGCATTCAGAAGGTATCCACTTCTGGAGGATGACCAATATATAAGATAGAGATGCTGATGTAACTCAAGTGCCCCTCACCCTGTGCAGAAAATCTATGATCTGGCAGAGGCTTTTTAGTGGAAAATATCACATTTAGAACAACTCAAGAAA
>JAWWEW010000012.1:25433505-25453490 GCA_035583185.1 Anabacerthia variegaticeps | reverse complement strand
CTCACCCTGTGCAGAAAATCTATGATCTGGCAGAGGCTTTTTAGTGGAAAATATCACATTTAGAACAACTCAAGAAACAAGAATAAAAGGCAGCATGATGGTGTTAATAAGACACTGCAAGCAATAAACCTTATCTTAAAAAAAAAAAAGGAGACACAGCCATACAATTAATAGATATGTAATATAAATACAACATGCTTAAAGGGAAAAGTTAGGCAAATGACTAAGAAAAAAATGGCAAGTTAATTACAATAGGTTATACCCGCTCCATCCAGTCAGTTGGCCGTTAATATACCAATAGCCAGTCTATAGAAGACGCCATTTTTTACCTTCATAAAGATGCCTTTTTCACTGAATTAACAGCCATCTTTCATTTCTACAGTTCAGCAGAGTATTGAGTGAAGACAGAGTAACTTACATGAAATGGTTATCTCCTTTCATGTGCCCCAAAATATCATACTCTGATTTATAAGTGATAAATTTTAAACACCTACTACACACGTAAGTTTTTTATTTTGGTGATATACAACTGAACTTAAATCATTGCAGTAACTTATAAGCCAGATAATGAACTTATTACTCCTAGACAAAATATATATTACTCAACAGTTTCCTAGCTGATACTACTGATTTACAAAGTATAAAATTGAATCGGTAACAGAAGATGCTGGAAAACAAGCTAGAAGACAATTGCCTTTCAGGTACTTTTTGCTTTCATTTCTCACATTTTTCCAGCTAATGGAAGAAGAAACTACTGTTATTTCTTGCATATTATAGCAACAGTGAAACCTGAAAATGAACACAAACACAGCAACCAGCTGCTGAATACACGTACAATTCCCAGTGCTACCTCACCACACAGAAAACAAATATCTTACTCTCTCAGTTGCTCCTTGACCACCAAAGATGCTCTCAGCTTTCTTGCACTCTTCGTGGTCACTATTCTTCAGAAGAAATTTACATTCTAAACAAAGCACCTGCATCATAACACTACCCCAAAGTAGCATTTTGATATTTTTTTAATTGTTCTTTCCACTCTTTGTTTCCCAGTGGCTCCCTCCAAAGAGCCCCTTTTGTCTGACCTTCCCCTGTGCCTGGACCTCCCACTCCAAAGCGCAGGTGTGGCTGGAGCTCCAACTCCCAGGTGTCCCTGATGCCCCTGATTAGCTGGTGTGGCTGCCCCAGGTGGGGCAGGGCAAGCTCGTCTCAGGCACCTCAGCTCAAACACCACAAAGAAACCTTGCAGCAGTTTGAAGCTAAATATTTGGACACTTAAACAAAATACTTTGTTTTGTTTCTTACTCTCTCAGAAAATAAAACCAAACCCAACCGAAACAACCCAAACCCCAAAAGACACCCCACTCTAAATGCAATTGAGCAAATGACAAACTTTGATTTTAAAAGCATGAGGACAGAGAAGTTTATAACACCGTTGGAACTGATACGAGACTTTTAGCACCTAGAGATGAGTGAAAGCTGCAAAACAAAGATGGTGAATATTCATTTGGAGTTTGCAGTAGAGCCTTACATTTTTGCTAACCAGGGGGGGAAAAAACCCCAAACAAATAGGAAAACTAAAGTATTTCACCAATCCTTCTGCTTCTGGTTTCTGCAGAAGACAGCTGAAGGGTAAGGCTGCTAATTAAAACTGTGAGGGAGAACAGCCCAGTCCATCATAGTACTTGCTGGAGGCAGTAGCACGACTGTAATTGCTGAAAGCTGAGCATCAGTAATTGTGTTGTGTGCTCATGCCAAATCCTGGAGCTAAAGTTTGTGCCACGCTACCTTGGCCATAACGCATCGGTCTTACTGCAAAGACTTCGCAGTGTAAACAGGCCCAGATGCACTAAAGCTGACATGGCTCTGCAGAAGTGCCACAAGCACAGAATCCTTTTTGCTACAGTTCTTTATAAGCAGCTTCTGGAAGTTACTGAGGCTCAAAGGTACACAATACAGGATGTTCTAATGCAAATAATTATTTGAAAATTAGGATATGGCTCTTCATTTTTCCTTCAGTTCTCAGCAATGTTAATTTCTTTCTGTTTGTCCCTCCAGGAAGGCAACCTGGTTAGAAACAGTGCTTTTAATCTTTGCCAGTAATTCTGCCTTTTAACTGTCCTGATTTTCACCCTTGGTTTTATTACTACAGTTTTCTGACCATATCAAACCAACTAAAAAATGCCTCGAGTTATTTGAATTTTATGCTGGTACTATCAAATGCATAAAGTCAGTCTGGGATATGTTCCTGAAGCTCCTCTTTTTAAAGGTGTGAGCCTTTTGTCATCTTGAAGAATTCATTAGTTACCCAGAAATATATAAACCAGTTATCTGCAGGGCTAGACATTGTGACTCCAATAGTATCTGTGTCAAGAACAAAGTGAAACAGGTCAGCATATGAAAGTTGCCTAGTTGCACTCACATCAAAAAAGGAGAGACAGGCATTTATAATACTGAAGCACTTTTCACAAAGGTTCTTGTCTTCTATGTACATGGTGGCAAAGCCTTCAAAGACATTTAAATATTCACTAGAAAAGCTACAGAAGTAGTGCTTAATTGAAAGAAGAAAGGTTGAAATAAGAAATAAAAGGTTGATATGAGAGGTTTTTAATACACAGAATCTTCTTTTGACTATGGACTTTAAAGGATAAGACATGATTTTAAATTAAGGTGTGGATCATATTTGTGACCCAGACACTAGTCCATGGTTATGGACTAGTCAGAAAACCCTCTTATGTAATTGTCATGTCAGATCCTAATTAGACACTGAACACCTGAGCCATGGAAACACCTGTGCACTATGAAGGGAATGGGCCAAGGAAGGAACAGGAGTGATTTCAGGTGTTCAGAAAATGCCTGTCTGGGATCTTTTATGTGCTGGTAGTTACTAAATAACTTTTTGTCAAGATGGGAGAGCATCTCATAGTGGAATTTTGAGAATGAAATGCTAGCTGGGGTAAAAATTTAAGCCTAGGTACTAAGGTGAACCTCAGTCATGTTTATCTCATGGATGCAAAGTGCTGTTACAGAACTGAGTATTAACATCAATTTATTTCCAAGGAAGCATAAGGCACTTAATGCCCTGTGTAATTCAATGCAAGAAGGAAGAGGGTATTTAATTCCTTTAACATCTCTTGAAAAATCTTATCTACACAGTGACAGCACAGCTTGCACATTGGGAATTGTGCCAGGGCTGAGCAACACAGACCAGTTCAAGAAAGACCACCAATCTCTCTCTAAAGGCTGCATTGAATCAAAACAAGAGGCACTAGTTCTGCCAGTTGTAATTCAAAGAGTGCATCACTCAGAAGGAATCTAAAAGCAGCCAGTGATCCATTATTTCTTGGAGAAAATAAGCACTCATAAGCAACTGATTACTTTATGAATGTGACTTTAACAACATTCTTCTGACCAAAGAAGACATCTAGGTTTTAAAAAGCAATCTTAAAGAGAAAGTTATCCCTAACCTGAGGTATCAGTGTTGCAATCTTAAAGCTTCAGAAATGTGTAAACAACCAGTGTCCTATCCTCACTATTCCAGGTATAACAGACAGAAGGAGGGAAAGGTGAGGAATCATTTTGTTAGTTATTTTGTACAGTACGTTTATAGACCTCTTTTTGACAAGAGTCCTCACAAAAAATGAGGATCACTTAGAGCAGTTGCACAGTTAGGTGTTGTAAGTGGTGTATGAAAATCACCCGTTTACTCAAAAACTAGACAAAGCAGAAAGACTGATACAAAAGAAAGCGAGACCACCAAAATGGGAACTGGTTAATTATTTGTCCCTGGGTTGGGTAACTGAACTCTAAAATGAGAAATTTTGTAATTTGGAAGAGTCATCAAAGAGAACATACATTAAACATGAATCTTCATCAAAAATCCACGCTTAGTATGGTATCTGTCCAATTTTAGAGCCTTTGTGCTGCTGAGTACTTGTAAATATGTCCAGCAATGTGAACTGAAGGCTTTGCATGAATAAATGATGGCATTTTCAATTGTGCTGCACAACGTACAATGAAAGGAAACAAACCTTTCATAAAGGTATGACATTTATTCTGAAAAACATTCTCTCTCGTTATCATATAATCACCTAAAATACATCCATGATAAGCAGACATAGGTCAGGTATCAGATTTAGACACCCACTCATATATATTTATATCCATTTTTGAGAATCTAAGCATATAGTTTAGCAAGAAATTTTCAGCAAACAAACTGAAGCACATGGATAGTTTCTACTGACTTAAAAGAAAACTGAAGTCAATAGAATTCACATGCTTAAATTAAACTTGAGAAAACAAGTGAAAAAGGCTGTGCATGCCTCTGAAAATCAGACTATTTGCTTTTTTATCTGAGGATAGACATGAAACTTTGACAATAGGCTTTCCCACTAAGAAACATTGGTGTAATAATCACGGTACTGCACAAAGAGTTTATTTTACAGTTTCATATCTCCTTCAGAGTATGTCAACTTTATGTCAATCATCACAATTTTGACTGCAATGTAACACTTCTTGGGTTTTCTGATACCACTGAGCACAAACAGTTCTGAAAACTTATCATTGACTGACACAAAATAAAGTAACTGTATTCTGATAGAAATAAAAGTGATTTCTCTCTTGCCCTCATTTAAAGAAAACTAAAATAAACTTCTCATCGTCTAACATGAAACTCTTCTCCTTCTGTCACTAACAAATTCAACTCCCATTTTTCACCATTTACTGATCTTTTCTAATCAAATTGAAAACAAGATCTTCAATCAGGCAGGGAGAAGAGCACGGAGAAACGTCCAGATTTGCAGGTCTCCTACACCTAATGCAACAGGGAAATTCTGCTAAAGCACAGAGAGAAAAACATTAAACTGTATTGATTGTAGTAATATCTGGATTGGATTGGGTAGAAGTAGCATAGATGGCTACCTGTGCAATTTGAAGAGAAAATAAGATTAAATAAGGAATACATACAAAAAGGAGGCAACAAATTCTGTGGCCTATATCAGTATAATCAAGGGAATGCAAGATATTCTGGCACAAATGAACATAAAATCTGGATTCTTGTAGAACCAATTTTTGAGTGACTTAACCCAAACATTTTTAAATTATTCAGTTCCCCCCCCCCCCTGCAAAAATCCAAAAAGGTACAAATGAGTGACAAAGAAATGGCAATTCATAAACGATGAGCTCTGCAACACTGACACCAAACATTTAAAAACTACTTATTAGAGCAATCAACAATGGTACAGCTACTGCAGGACCCACTGAGAAAAGGCTACAAAACTCATCAGATCTCAGTAATTACTTGATTACTTCTTATGTATTTGAACATCCTTGTTGATATGAATTTAATCACACATGATAGCATCAATAAAGTTCATTATAAAATCATTGTATTAGTCAACATGTCAAAATCTGTCCCCCCAGTGTCCAGAAGGTGTTTATGTTTCAGAGGCAGAGCAAACTTTAAGCAGCAACTTTACTAAGAGTGTGTTTGCTGCATATGTGGCTCACTGACCTGCTTGGCAAATCAGTCTGCACTTAGAGGTGTCAAACTGCAGACAAGAGCAGAAGGCATTTTGGTCCTGTTAACAGCTGCCAACTTTGGAGTTTATAATTGGTTACCATCTGGGAGACAGTTTTTTTTAAAAAGCTACAGGTCAGTAATTTTACTTTGTGAATTTTAAGATGACTGAGCATGCGAGAGGGTTGTAGACTATACAGGCACAGAAGGAGGTAAACAGAAAACAAAACAAAGATATACAAACAAACTAATCCAAACAGAATGATACAGACAGTGAAATATAAAATAAAAGCGTAATGAAGAAGCAATCAAAACATTAGTCACTTGAGATTAGAATGCGAATAATCTTCAAGAACAAAAACAAAATATTGCCATGTCTGGCAAAAATAATTGAAGTTACAAAGTGTAACTCTAAATAAGAATAAATTGAAAATTAAAAGAAACACCCTAAACCAAAGAGATACAGAACAACTGGAACAGAAAAAGAAATTGCAAAAGAAACAGTGCAAATAGAGAAAGTAATAATGATAAATGGCAAGGTAAAAGACAGAAAACTCCCTGAGGAAATGGCTCAAGGGAGAAAGCTGTTCAGTTATAAGGAAAGCCAAAAGTAATCTTGCAAAAGTTTAAAAGAAAACTAAGAAGGTGAAGGTGAATAAGTTATTCTGTAGAGCATTTTTCATACCTCTTCTTCATTGGTAATTTAGAGACAGAAAAAAGTGAATTGCATTACCTCGTGTTTGGAATGTGATATGATTAGACGGTGTGAAAGCACAAGATGAAGCCATTAAAAACACATAAATCAAGGAAAAATATATATTGCATTTGACAATCAGAGCCTGTGGAGACAAACCCTGGGCACGTGACAATGGTGAAACCTTTTGTGATCTTCAGCCATCCCATCCACCCCTGGCAGGGACAAGGTGTTTTCTTCTCCTGTACAAACTGCAAACTGCATTTTATTTTTATTTTTTTTTAAATTAGTTTTTTTATAAGGCTACTTTCAAAGATCACAATCTCTTTCCTTCAGTCCTTTCTTGAAATCTAGACTGTAATGTCAGCAGAGAAGAATTTTAAAAACTGGTAGCAGAAATAGTGCATTTCTCACTCTCTGACATCCTGCAGTAACACATTACCTGTTTCATCGCTGCCATTTGGCATCCAGCCCTTTCATTTCCTAATGCAATCATCCTGAAGAGTTTGTTCTCTTTCAAATGTTTAAATGACATCTTGATCATCCTGACAGTTTCAACAGTCTTTAAACTCACCCTTAAAAGAAGGAACATTAAGACAAAGGCGGTTTTCTAATTAGCAGAACTAAGAAGTCTGCTGTCTTAAACATGCACAAAACACTAAATCCAGAAAATGGGCTGAGGTGGAGGGGCCAGTAGGTCATGAATGGGGAGAAGGGAAAACTACTATTATTATTTAGCTAAATTAGACCTTTCTACCTCCAAAATAAAAATCCTTACAAATCTGCAGTGCGGATTGTACTGTTCGATAGCTACAAAAAGAGATGTCTAAGCTTTTGAGGCTGATTTGCAGGTGAACTTCCACAGTTCCCTCCAAAGCTGAACACCCCCAAGAAAGACCCCAACCTTTTTGTTTAATTTACACTTCCTTAATAGTTTTACCAAGTCCTCCTTTGCTCTAGAATAATTAGAAACTATGAATACTCATCTCCTATTTCCCTGCTTCAAACCTTTATAGTTTTACAGAACTCTATCACATCAGAACCAATCCAAAAGCTTATCTGTGTGAGTTTCATGACCATCACTCAAACAAAGAAGGCAATGCCACGACCATCCACACCCAACATTTCACAAAGAGAAGCACCTTACCTAATCTACATAAGTCCTGTTGATGTACAATTGCATTACAATCTCTTCTCTGTCTCTTATCATTTGCTACATTTCAAAATTGACCCTGTTCTGAGAGGCACCCTAAGACATGCCTTCTGTCTAAAATTAAGGTAAATTAGTGATAGAAATACCCAAGAGGAGGTTTTTTTAAATCCTATCACTATCGATGTTCCAGTTGTGATTCTCCTTTATAAAAGAGCTAATTGTGGGCTCTCACTGAAGTATTTCCAACAGTTAAGGTATAAGTACATGGTGAGATATGAATATATTTATTAGTTTTGTAGAATTGTAGATGGTGAAAGTATTTATATCCACCATTTTCCCATTTCGTGAATGTGAAACAAGAAGAAATAATTTGGTAGTGCTTACACATGGCTATGTATTAAATGGTATAATATCACTGCTTTATTAAACAAGGCCCAAGATAAATACATAAGTGCTTTTGATGCAGGTTTGGTAAGTCATATTTGAACATCACAAATAACAGAGTGGCGATGATACAAACAGCTCCCAGGACATTGCTTTGCTTTCCCAGTTTTGTTCTGTGCTGTCCTAGTTCATTCCATATTAACATTTATGACAATGCTGCATCCAGTTTCCCCACAGAACTGACAGCTGACAGTGGCAGCTGTGCTTAAGGGGAACTTAGAGTTCCCACAGGTCAAACCCAGCTCTGCTCTGGCTGCCTTGAACACACAATTACTCCAGCGTTCCAGGATCTGGAGGAACAAACAAGGGAGTACTTAAGGAGGAAGTGCAGCAGACCTGTTAGCCCTTTCCCTTCATTAAATCCTTGCCTCACACACCTGGATAGCCCTGCAGACTCATCTAAACTCTTTTTATCTGACCACTGGGGATTTTACCATATCTCTACTGACCTATAAAATTCCTGGTTTCCATTTCTGAGAACAGACACTTGAATGGATTTTCATTTGATAAAAACAAATAACTTGGCTTTTCAGAAATCTAGAAAATTAAAATGTGTTGAAATGTTTACGTTATCTTTTTCCCAAGGTGTGAAATATATTTTCTTTTTCATGCCTTGCAATGAATTCTAATGACCATCACCATCAAGCTGAGCAACACTTGGGGCTAATTACCTTGAGCATTGAAGGATCGTGGAAGAACTATCCCTCATGGAGTTTTGCAGTCTCAAGAATTCACCTCTCCTTTTCCATCTGTGTAGTCAGAAAAATATTCCCATGGCAAAACTACATGAGAAAAACATTCCGTGAACTTGTAGCCACTTCATGACCTTTGCTGAAGGAGCCGGCCCCGCATCAGCAGGCCAGCTGTCCACAGCTCAGACAGGAAGGACCTGTGTACAGCCAACGTTTCATGGCCTTCACAAAGCTCAGCTGAGCCAAAGGAGATCAGGTTGGTTTTGTACTGAGATAAACAACTGTTATATCCTCTCAAGATTAGCTATATTTGGTCCAAGCAGTTTGCAAATGTTTATGACCTTACACAGCATGGAGGATATTGCACCTTTTGTGACAAACACATCTCTTTAGAGGAGCGGATCAATATACAAATGCAACAGCAATAAAAATGATAAACCCACTCCAGTCAGTCTATTTGATGTATGACTAATGAGAAGCAGTTCCAAGCAACACAAAACGTAGTGAAGTTTCACTGGACCAGCCCGGCTACGATGGAGGTGACAATACAGCCTGCTCTGCATTAAAGGTAGTCCTGAAGCTGGAAGCACAAGCTAAATGCAGATGTCACACTGAACCCACCACACCAAGTCAGAATTGCACAGCAGTGGAAGGGTCGGAGCAAAGCTGAGAATAAAACATGACCAAGGGTGCTAAGGTGTGGACAAGTCATGCAAATATGCCACTTCAAGGTCCAACAAGGGTCTTTTGTAAGTCAAGTGAAAAGTCTTAAAATCTGGAAAGCTTGAACCAGAAGTCGTTATAAAAGTTTCAGGATAGCACTAACATACTTTAGCTTTTCAGGTAGGTAACAACTACAGCAGTGGCACTGTGTATTAATTGAAATATTTTCACTCATTTCTCTGGCAGTTCAGATGGGAGAAAACTGCAGCATTCAAGTGCCAAAGTAATAAAACCATAAATCTCAATATAACTTATAGCCACCGAGGCAATCCCTCAGCAATTATGAATAAGTTTTAAAGGGGTTTCAATTACATAAGGAAAGTTACCGCACAGTTTATCAGGAAGACAGCAGATAGTTGTCCAAAATGATTTCAGAAAGAACCTGCAAGAGGTAGAACAAGGTCATAAACTGGAATGGCTACTCTATAAAAAAAATAAAAAGAAAATATTTAATTCTTTAACTTGTTGGATTTAGGTTTGAAGTCTGAATCTTTTGCTCATTAGACAATAAGGAGTATAAACTCTCTGAACCAATGTTCATTATTACATAGAGAAGAAAAGAAATGACCAAAGAGGAAATAACACACTTAACCATGTCATTGAATGGAGGTGTTCCTGGGACAGGCACTGCACTTTGGGCCCTGTCTCTGATATTGCTCACTATTCTTGATCTGAGGCAGGCAGAACATGACCTAGAAATGGCCATGGGCCTGCAGCAGCACTTTGCATTCTGCTAACAATGCTCTTAAGTCATTCTTACCAGCATTGGTAAACCATGCTGTCAAATGCATTCCCATCTCCCCTCTCTTCCCATGAAAAAGGACAGCTCAAAGAAACCTTAGGAGCTGACCATTACTTTCACAAATATTGTCACACCTCGACGTGGTCAAAAAGGTTTTTATGCTATTAATTTTAAGTCACTTATTACTTTTAAATTGTCCATTCCCAGCATTATGTAACTGTCCTACCTGTGTAACTTAACACGCGTAACAAGAAATGACATCTCTTTAATCATATTGTTCTGTAACCACTTTTCTATTCTTGATACATTCACACCTATGTTAACTTTCTATGAACACAGTTTTGACTACATAAAGTTTAGTTAAAAACAAAAATAAACAATCATTCAAACACTAAATATGATACTGATTCTCCTTAATTCAAATGCATCATGTCTGTCTGGATGTCCTAATTCCTCTTAACATTTAGCAATATATATTAACATATGAAAAATTGCATGGAGTTAAAATAAGGCACACAAATACAAGCTATAAGCATACAGATGGACTGTGGCCCCTGTGGGCACTCTATCCCGTCTTATATCTCTTACTTTTGGATGTGTACCCTTTTATAAAGAAGATCATAAAATATCCAAGCCTGAAAGTCCAAAATTTAAAGGCAGAAAGGAGAAAAGGCATCCCAAAGAGAAGCACGTTCACTATAGAATGTTGTGTCCAGCTGATAACTCAGCAGACTAACTGATAACAACACAGTGTGAAAAAACTACTTGCAGAGCTTTGACTGCTGGAACACATCAAAGAAGGAAAAAATTCATAAACACTGGCTTATCAGCTCATTGAGTTCATTATGGAAAGGAACCAAAATTAAAGAGTACAATTTAGCATAATTTTTTTTCTTATAAATTAATTAACCCAAATTTTAGCCTACTGTCATTGTGAACTACATTAGATTTGTCAGGATCTTTCTGGAGGTCAACAGTCTTTGAATTCATAATCAGCACAAACTGAAGCAGTCACGATTTGAGTTAAAATCATCACCCCTAAAACTGTTTCTTTACACATTTCTACAGGAGAACTCAAGTGTGAATGAAGCATTGTCTTATACAATAAAAAGGAAGGCCTAAATGAGAGTTATCACTGATGTGCAAAAGCAAATTCATATTGGGTGTCAGATAGAATCGCTCATGACTTCCACTCTTTCCAGGTGCAGGGCTGGGAGGGAGAGCAGCTACCTACAGAGGTAGGGCAGAGCTTTCTGAGGGAGGTGATAGGAAACTACACCTACAGAGCTTTGCAGCTGAGGAGGAGCTCACAGGAGGAGCTGACTCCAAACACCCTTGCCACGCTGTCCCAGAGCAGCCCTGCCCGCTGGCAGCTGGTGAGGAGCTGCATCCCTGCCACGGCTCCAGCAGAGCAGAATTAGCCCGTCTGTCACACGGGCTGTGAGAACGTCTCAGAAAGGTTAACATAAGCATCCCGTTGTTAAACTTCAGAACAGGTTTACAGAGTGAAGAAAAGGGGACCATGCTTGCCATTTTTTCCTCTTAAGATGGAGAATTATGGGACCTGAGTGGCAAGGCTGCTGCACGGGTCGTTGAGAGGTGATGGATGGGGTCTGATGAACGAAGCAGGTTTAAGGCTGGCTGTAGAGTTTATTAAGTACCAGTCATGAAAATAAATTATTCAATGAACTATAGAAAAATTCATCAATCATCTGTATGATTAATATTTTTGCAGGTATTTTCCAGCTGTACTGGATATGGTGTCATTCATCTGTAGGTCATTAGTAGGAATCTCAACCAGGCTGGCTGTGTCAGAAAATAGTTAATGCTTGATAACCTTAGGAAGGCCTTTCCCGAGTTCTTATAAGAAAGAAAGAGGAAAGATTTAAGCACAATCCTGAATATAGCGTAAATGTGGTAGAGAACTTGAATACTGGGAAATTCTAACCAGATCCAAATATTGCCTTTTGATATAAAAGGGAAGTGCATGCTTTACACAAAATCATTGTAAATTAATTAATCCTAATAATAAAATACGTTTGAGAGGAAACTAACTGAATATTTTTAGTAAATTAGTTTCAAAGTGTTTTCAGGCTCTGAAGGTTTTCCTTTCAGAAATTTGTACAAAAACTTGAATTTTTAATTTTAAAATATTCAGAAAGGTTTATTATTTATAGGTCCTTTCAGTTTGCTGTTAGTTATTTGAGTATTCAAAATCAGAGGTAGTTGAAAACCCCTCCTTTCATACCATAAGAAATCATTTATTTTATTAAGATCTAGTTTACATTTGAATTAGAGTATTTACTGAAAATAACCAGTAAAAAAGTCATATCTATAAATCAGGAGCCCAAATCATTTAGAAACCCTGACCGAAGCATGTGTACAAGTCCCAGCATATGTAAGTCCAACTGAAGGTCATGGAATTGACATATGAAAGTGCTCTCCTGAACTGAAGTCAGAGACACGAATATCTACACAGTATTATCTTGTCATTCAAATGGTTTACTTGGGACTGGAAGCCCAAAATAACCAAATTATCTAAATCTCCATTAATTTTTATTTTAGACCTAAACTCTTGTTAATTTCTAAACTTTCATTCAAATGGTCTCCTAAACCTGCAGATGTCTTCATATTTATAAATATATACATAAACAATATGGGGGTAACTACTGAAGTTTGCATGTGTACATTTACATGAGGGCTTCTCAGAATTTAGAGGATCCTGGATTAGGGAACACTCCTGGGCTCCTCCTGTAAGCATAAAATTCTGTAGGGCCCTTGTTTTGGTACCAGAACATCTCCATCCTCTAACCACTGGCTTGGTGAGTCATGTTGTTTTGGGATGCTCCCCAGGCACCTAGAGGAAGCTTGGGTCTCCAATTTGGCATGTGTTTTACTGCAGGGTTTTATTTTAAAGCAAATACCAGGCAAATGCCATGGGGTATTTTATTCCTCTTCTGCTTCCTTCTCTCTTAATCCCCACAGCAGACTGCTCATGTGAAGCCTCAGAGCTCATTTTATTCACAACAGCCCCAGAAATGTGACTCACCATACCTTGAAATACCCTGGTATTTTTACCAGCTGCTTACACTTCGAGTTAGTCCACAGCTACTCTCTTCTCCCAACTAAATGCTACCAGCTTTCTCCAACAGCTGTGGAAAGTCCACTTTTCAATGTCAAATAAATCCTAGGCAGTCCATGAGTTTCCCAAACACTCATAACCAAACAGTGCCCTTTGTGACACTTCAAGGTTGAACATTTCTTAATAATGTTTCTGATATTTGTATGGGGTTTAGCTAGTTAGGTATGAATACCAACATGCATCCAGAAGAATATCATTCTCAGGCTAAGCCAAATCATCTAGTCAAGATTCCCAGAAATTTCAGGACATCATGAAGTGAGGCAGAATTTAATCAGAGACAACTGTAAAACGTTCACACCACAAAACCCCAAACCTAATAAATTAGATTGCATCATTTACTTTTATATGAATGGGACCTTTCATTTAATTGGTTTGTGCAGCAGGTGAGAAACACCATGCAGATTTAAAAGTGAGGACAAGATATTAAAAATGTATTAATCATCATATAGATTTACGAGTCTGGAATCCAGAATGTTCTTGTTCTTAGTTCAGTGCTTATTCCAACAAGTTACAGTGAGAAAAATCCTGTTTCTTTTCAAACTGGTAACAGTTTTTGCTACTGATTTTCATGCAGCCAGGATTCCACCTTCACCACTTAGAACCAAGACTTTCTGGTTCTACCTCCAAAAGAGATCTCAGCCTTTGTAGCAGACAAAATTCCCTGTGCCATGCTTTTATAAGAGTCCACTCTTATTTCTTGGTCAGTGTCTTCTTTCAAAAAAAAAAAAATCTTAAAATATTGGAGGTAGTAACTTGCTTCAAAAACAATTAGTTTTCCCTCTCCTTTCCTGAGTTCAGTGAATTCTGTCCTTCTCTGTTTGCACTTACTTTGCATAGTTCATTTATGTAAAAAATTATTTCCCTTCTCTTGTAATCTTCTAAATGCAGATGAGCTCTCTTACTGTGGCCACTCTCACGGGGTATGAAATTTACATTTCATATGTAAATGTTTGCTCATCCTCCCTTTCAAACAGGTTCGGTTTAGATATTCCCAAATGATTGCTTTTGAAAGAACTACCTTCAGGTATTCTCCTTCTTACACTGCCATCAACTGCAGCTCTCACAGTTTTAAGTAAACAAGGGGAATTAACATCTGTACTGAATTTCTCATTTGGATGGTGATTATAATTGTGATAGAACTTTCACATTATATCAGCTGGCTAGAAGATGTCGTGAAGGAAATTAAATTACTTCGTGGGTCTCATTTAAGCCTTACTACTTATTCTAAATGGCTCTTCACCTATCCAGATTTAAAGTCATTTATATTTTAAAAAATTAGAATAAAGAAAAGAAAGTAATTACATTTCCTCTCTCCCTTGTTAGCCTGATTTCAAACATTTCCCAGGACTGCTTTGGAGGGCACTGGGCACAAATTGCCTCGGTCCTGCAGGAACACTGTGGCAGCAGGAGGGACAGAATGGGAGTTACCTTGAGCGGTACCCAAGGTGGGCTCCCCCACCCAGGCCTTCCCCCTGGCCGCTGCTGTGCCCTGTGTTGTAGCAGCATTGTCAAGAGCAGAATCATTTCTAGAAAGCCCTTTTTTGCCAGTCCCTTTCTCAGACAAGCTGAAAGTTTCCACCTGAAAGAGAACGTAGCAGCATTTTGGGACACATGGAGTAGCTCCAGGGAATGGGAGAGGAAGGCAGCACACACTGCTATTTAAAGAATGATCACCACATCCCACTGGGGACCACACAAAGTCCCAGAAAAGGGGCTGAATTCCCAAGTGAGCCAAGCTGCAAGAGCATGTAGTTTCTTTCTTTCCAGTGAACACTGCAGAAAAGACCAAAACTTTTCCATTCAGAATAGGTAAGTTTTAATACATGACCCATGAAAATACCCACTTTTTAAGCAGTGAAAAGTGAAAGAAAGTAGAGAAAAGATAACACTGAATAAAGAGTTTTTTTCATTATTTCAGGGCTAAAAATGGATGAAAAAGGTGTCTAGAGGAGTTTGTGCTTTAATTAGTATAACTTCGTTACTGGGCTTTTCCCAGCACTAGAATACAGCCTTTAAAATTGAAGAGAAGGGGAAAATACTGAGGAGAAAAATCTCCATCACCAGGGAAAGGGACAGGTTTTAGAAGCTTCATTAGTGGTGTCAGGTTGTCTTTGCTCAATCCATTCCTGCAAAGTATTCCTTCCTCAGCAGCCTGAGCAAGACTTTTACAAACTGGCTTACGTTGGTGCATAAGGGCATAAATAAATACTAAGTGATTGCCACATAAATACTTTATAGAGATAGGCATCTTCTGAAGCAGATCTTCTGAAGCCAGAATATATGAATAAAATCTTTTCAATGCACTAAATACTGTCTTCCTGTCGACAAATTCCCTCCAGGTCAATTTGAGAACTATTTAAGGAAAATTATCCAAATAAATAATGCAGGAATAAACCTATTGAAAAATTAAACTTTCTGCCCACTAGTTAAACTAAATTAATTAAAACCTTACTGCCAAATCATGACATAACAATTATTACTGATTAGTTTGGTTAAAAGAATAAACCTGTTAAATGAACATGTGATTTGCGCCAAATCAACTCTGACTTACTAAATAGGTTTGCCCTTCCAGTATCACATATAATACTAAAGACTGTTCAACCTTATCATATTTTTCCACACTGCCCATTAGCTTGCTAATCAGAAGCAATTGATAATATGAAATATTTAATTGTGTAATGTTTTATTAATCTCTGCTCATGAAATGTTAATAGCAAATTTTTTGCTAATACAATATGGGGCTCTAGGTGTATTGAGCAGCTTTGGCTCTTGATGGATTTTGGTGCTGCATATTTTGCCATGGTCAAAGAGTAACAGGAGCAAAAGGGCAACACCATGAGGATTAAATGCAAACTCACTAGGACCGAAAAGAAAATGCAGACTACATACTGAGAAACAGTGGAAAGAGTATAATTATTCTCATGGCTCCTCTAGGATCTGGAGAAGGGCAAAATGATTAACTTTCTGAAACAAACTATCCTGAATTTACTCCAGTTCAATGACATGACATGCAATTTTCAAAGAGTACACTTGGCTAATCTACCTGGATGACTACAACTTCAATTAACGCAGCAACATGGGGCTATGTGTGGGATGACTGTGAATGACAGTGCAAGTATAACAAAACCAGCAAGGTATTTAAAAGAAAACTTCTGAGCTTCTGTTTAAAGGGGCACCAAGAAACTTCTGTGTTCCTCCGAATGCTGCACTTTCTCCTCTCGCTGCTTTCTTTAAAAACAAACAGCTTTCACTCTCTTTGCCACTCCTTCTTGGCAGAAATTTAAACTCTCATCCCAGCCTTCAAAAGTCCTATATTCACTTTACAAAAATCCACAAAAATTGAGAATTCTGAGGTCATCTTTGACCACAGCCTTGGCTGTGGAACTCTGCCACTGCTGCCCTTCTGCCCTCAGGAGCACATTTAGGGCAATGGCTCTAACCAAGAAGAGAAATTCCTCTATAGGTACTGCCAATCTCCACTTATTATCTGTATTTGGTAATATGCAACAACTCTGGCCACCAGGGGTAGCAGCCAGAAGGGTCTGTCAAACATCTTGAGCCTAGAGGATGAATTTCAGTCAAAATACAAAACATAGGTGGGATTATTAAGAATTAGAGGTAAAAGTTTGGGGTTTAAACAATAGCCTATTTTCACTATTTAGATTGTAATTTGAGAACATTAAAATTAACATAGAATAAACGTGGTATCATAACTGGTGGGTTAATTAGCTGCTTCCAGAAGGAAGGATAAATACAGACTGACTGCAAAAACTGTGTACAGACAACACTAGCAGTTTGTAATGTGAAGTTAAGGTCAAATGCTTTAGCATCCTTAGCTACCCTGAGAAGGCAACTGTCCTGTCCTGCCTCTTCTTTCAGTTTCAAGGAACAAATTCTTAAACTGTTTAGCAGTAATTGCAATTCTTGACACTTTGTTGAATAAGTCTCAAACCTCCCGGGATTCAGATAATACAGTGTTTGCCGAAGTATCCAGAGGCTATCCAGCTAATATGCTTCTACCATAAAAAAATCTACCTACTTTACAAATGAAAAAGAATTCTGGACTCATGACAGCATGTTACAAGTTATGGGGTTTTTTCAGCTTCAGCGAGGATCCTGCTGGCACTCCTACCAGCTTTAACAGTGAGCCACACGCTGGCACATCAAGCCCTAATGTTTCTCTGCAGTGTCAGCTCCCCTGGTGAGCTGTCTGTGCACACAAGTGATACAGACTTCAGGACTGGCCTTGATAAGAAACTTAATGAGACTGTGCAAATCACATCGCAGCAGGTCAATTAGATCACGTTCTTACTGAGGGTGTTCCAGTGATGTAGAAAAACCACAAAAGAGGGAGGGGATATCCTAGAAAGAAGTGTCTGTGGCATTTGTTAGAGGGAAAGGCTGGCCTTGGACCACAAAAGAAGGTAAGTGTCACTCTGGGAGTGTTATTTATTAGCCTGAGCTCAGACCACCGGGCTGGTTTCATGCAAGACTTGAAGTGAAATGTGCCAGAGCAGTGCTTTATCTCCTTCAAGCACTGGCATTCCCACTAGCACATTACACCTATCAATTAAGAAAAAAAGTCCCACAGTACAAGAAGATTAAGCCCTTCAGAAATCAGTATACACAGTGCAGCATCACAGTCATTAAACAGAAATATTTTTGAAAATAAATCCCAACAAAAGAACGAAGCGACAGTACAACTTTTTCGCCATTTGAAGGCTCCTCTCAAAATATCCCTGTTAAAAATGCATGTAAGAATATAATTGTGAAGCAGTTATAATACTGCCACTGAACTCCCTTTCTTTCATAGGGGAGGGAATGCCATCTAAAAGTTTTCCAAGGTGCCAAGAAGCCGGGGCGGGGAGGGGGGGGGAGGAATCAAATTTTTTTTCAGTTGTGTCCCCAATGCAGCACAGCTCCTGCCTGTGTAGATAAGCAGGTGCAGAGCCTCACTAATTTCAGGGGAGCTGCTGCTGTGCTCCAACTCACCTGTGCACACAGTGCTTTCCTGGGGGGAGGAGATGTGAGAAACAACCTGAAAATGAGGTTGTTCAGTCTGCTGGAAAAATTTTGCTTTAAAGGTTTAGTGTAAGAACTGCCATATTCAATACCTTAGTGTTTTGTTAATTTTTTTCATAGTTTTGTTTGTTGGCTTTTTTGAGTTTGTTTTGTGGTGGGTTTTTGGTGGTGGCGGTTGGTTTTTTCGGCTTCCTATTGGGGGTATTTTGATTGTGTTTTTCTTAGGTTTGATTCTGTTGGCATTTCTTGCCCCCACCCCCAGTCATTCATTAAGAATTTATGCCTATCAGTGTATTTGTGTACTGGAGTATTTTGATTTTACAAATAAACCAGTCCTTGAGCACAACTTTGATCCATGTGGTCTGAAAATGTCACATCTGTTCTAGGTATTTACATGCACTGAGGTATGTGCCTTCAGTCACAACCACATCCACTACCTTCTCACAGAAATATTGCTCCTCTTTAAAAGTGGGAGATGCAATCATGAACACACTAACTGGTACTGACATAGAAAGTCTGCCAGAGCTGAGATCTCAATTGTCCTGTGTACAATTCTCAATTAAAATCATTCCTTATCATCCTCATTAGAAACACTAACATATATATCAATTATTAACAGTATAATTTTCATCCTTGAAAAATAGCTGATGAGGTGCAACTGGCTTTCTACAGTCCAGACAATTCTCAAATATCCTGTCTTTCCAAGACAAATCCATGCAAAAGGAAGGTGGGAAAGCAATGTGAGGGAGGCTGGCAGGGAAGAGCCCTGGTCCCATGCTGAAGAGTGCAGCCCATGAAAACAAACAAACAAAAACAGCATAGAAGTTGCAAATGTTTGCTGAACAATCACCTGGTGCACCGACTCTGTAATTAGTGTTGATAGGTTTTTGGGATGATGCCCCAACTCGTATATTACTCCAGTCACTTCTGTTTACCACCTTGCAAATGTTGCCAAATTATTACCCAGCAAATGGTAATTGCTCTGTATTTGTCTCATCAGCATAAACACTTGTGACAAGAGACCTTGAGCAGCATTAATACTGGGAAAAAACACACCGCTCTCTTCCACAGCCCTAATCAGGAGTGTGCGAATATAAACATCCATTCCCTCCTGTGACCACCAGCAAAAGTGCCAAAGAGGGGGAAATACTGGATGCAACAACTGCAACAAAAGCTTCTCAGTGCTTTCATAGGTTCCTCATATATTCCTTTGGCTGTGTTGCCACAAACCCCAAAAATCTTTCTAAACACAGCATTGCTCCATTGAGCTTTCCAGCATAAATTTAAAGAACAGCTGTCGTTCTGCTCTTTCTCCCCAAGCATTATAAAGCTGTTCAATGCACATTTTCCCCTCCTGAAATTTGTCTGATTGGGATTTTTGGTCATATTGAAATGCTTGCTCCACATTTTCCTTAGAAAAAGTGGGATTATGGACTCTACCAAAATGGTCCATCCTACCTCTTCTAACAAATCATGACTGTGGCTAATTTTATAAAAGATAAAGATGATTTAACATCCAAGGAGGATCATCGCATGCCAAAATGGTATCCAATAAGCATATGCAGGAATCCTCGGTATTGTTTTATTGTTTCAAAAGAAAAAAAGAAAAAAGCTAAAACTTAATCTGAAGAAATTTGATGTCCCTTTTTAATATCTAAGCAAACACTGATATTCCTAACAATACCATCTCAAAAGCTGATTTCTAGTATAGTGTAAAAGATGAGAACAATTAACCAATTAGACACTAAATTATGCTTTGCTAGAGACTTAGAGAAATCCTTTCTGTGGTGGTTTAGTTTTCTTGGTTTTGGTTCAGGCCTTCCTTGGTAACCAGGTTATAACTAAGGAAGTATTCCAC
>JAWWEW010000012.1:25403311-25427600 GCA_035583185.1 Anabacerthia variegaticeps | reverse complement strand
AAACTGTAATTCTGACTTACAATATCTCTCGTGGTAGGTCCATTTCTCCTGCCAGTTTGCTTTTAAACCAGCACAATAGCTGACGAAACGATTGCCACATGCAAAGAGAAACAGTGTTTTCCCCACCATTCTCAATGTGTTGATCAGTATTTTAATCATTCATGACTATAGTAGAGACTAATATCTAAAATGTTGAATTACAACCCACTTATTTCAGCACCTACAGCAAGAATGAAAATGCATATTGTTTGATTTAACAAATCAAATAAAAAATTATGTAAGCCCACTGGTTTTTGCACAGTGGGCTGCTCAGTTTGGAGGATGTGTTTGCAGGGTCCTGCTGGATCAGAGTGAGTGTCACTGTGAGCTGCGCTGGCATTGCCAGGCTGCTCTTTGGGAGGGCTCTGATTCCAAATCGGGCATTGACTGTTCATACCCACCCTGGGTAAACAACTGCCTCCAAAACTGGACTCCTTGGCCTGACTGAGGAGTGTTTCTCCATCATTTTTAAAACATCTTGAATCTTAGTTGTCTTCCTTTTAGCTCAGATAAAGCTGAGATAGTCTGTTTTGGGACAGACATTTTACTACAGTTGCTATAGAGTGAGGTAGCCACCCTACTTGTCTTCCAACCAGGCTGAGTATACCTTGATTGTCCTGAAGTATGTGTACAAAAACAAATGTGTGACAATGGCCTAGAACTGAATAAAGAAAGGGGATAGCAAATACCAATTGAAAATTCATCTAGTTCTCAGTGGAAAGAAAGCACTAGAACATATTCCTGTCCTAAACTGTTATCAGAAAGTTATGAAGAGATTGAAGAGTACTCCTAATGACAGATTTAAAATTTGTCAGTGTTTCCAGTTCCATAAAGAAGGATTAGTTTTTCTGAATCCTCAACTTCCACATAGAGTATCCTTTCACCTACATGTTTGTAACTTTATAACAATGAACCATTACATGCAGCAAATGAGTTGCAGGTCCCTCCTGCTTTCTCAGCTCCTGTCTGTGGATTGGTTTCCTTCTTCTGAGCTCTCCTTTTGTATTGCAGCATTTCCATTTAATGCATTATTACAAAATCTGATATTACTTTATTCCAAGTAAGAGCAAAGAGATGACCTTTCTTGTAGAGACAGCCAGCACTGCTTGTGGCAGACAGCTGAGCACTCAGCTCCCTTTGCAGCAGGATGTGTCCTCTAAGGCAACTGTGAGACAAAAGCAATTTGTTTTGGATAGGTAGCTGTTATGAGTGATATTTGTACCGCAAGAGAGTCTGGGGGGCTCAGGCACAGCCCAGGACACTGCATGAACCTGATGGTAATTCACCACTGACAGCAAGGGGATTTGGCTTGATAATGAACTAGCAAAACCAAAGTAGCAAATAGAATGGGTGGGGGTGCATTTCAACATGTCTGGTGTCGTAATTTGTGTTTCCTCTTGATGAATCACTGCAAGCTCTTTTTGTTCTGAGGTAATGCAAAATTTCTGAAATTCAGGGATAGATCAGGGGATTGATAAATAACTGCTGTTTTAAAATAAAAAATAATTTACCCCCCCCCCCCCAAATGCTATGCAAATGCTTCCAGCATTACTGTGCTAGAAAATGAGATTAGAAAGAGGGTTTACTTTGTTTTCAAGAGTATTTCTGCTTCTTATTTTGGCTGAAACTTATTTTTCTCAGTTTTTCTTAGGAAGATGCAGAGAAATTTATTGTGAAGGCTTAACAGTCTCTTTCCATGAGTCTAGGCTGGACCAATTTTGCCAGTTTTGCTTCTAAGAGGAAGGTAGTAATTTTTTTCAAAGTAGTTACAGTATAAGTATGACTGAATAAACTGTAGGTGGTAGGCAAAAGCAGTGGACCTTGAAAAAGCTATTTCTTTCCTTCAGTGATGAAACAACTTCATATTTCTGACACTTCTGATTCCTTGGCTCCTAAATATGATATAGAGAAGTATGTGAACTACAATTCATAATGGTTTAAAAAGAAAGTGTAGACCCACATTCCATGATGTCTAAACTGGGTTCTCCTTGATGTGTAGACTGGCTTCTTCATCTTGACTGCATTTAGTTAATCATTAGACAACAAGTTGTCTATACACACTGAAAACTGTCCTAGAAATTTTAGGGAAAGAGTGAGGCCTACATATCTGGGAATAGCAATGTCATTGTGTAGCAAAATGAAAAAAATGGCTATTTATGTAAAGATAGACACTGAATCTGGGAGTACTTACTAATTTCAGGGTATTTAACTCCCTTCCTTGCATACTGGCTGTGGTTGTATTAGGCTAGCACAATGTGGGGAACTGGACTTGGAATGCATAGCTGGGGTGGTGGTGCTCTGTGTGCTGCTGTACTATCCACAGCCTAGCTTGAAATCACTGGCATAAAACAACTACATAAGGGAGGTGGTTACATTCAGGTTTAGGGTCTACACAGTAACTCTGTCATGAACAGGGATTGAACTGCCCTCTTGTATCCTTGGAAAGTTCCTCCTTTGTGAACATGCTTTTTTCTAATGAATTCTCATTTTCTGTGCATGTTTCATATACCTTTATTCTCATGAACATCAATAACCGTACACTGAACTCCTCATCTTGTCACTTCCAGGCTTGAACAGCTGCTACCCAACCACCAGAGGGTGCAGATGTCTCTTACTGACCCAGGTCATGTGTCAGCACTTTCCTCATCCCTCTTTTATATTGTTTCAAATCACTTTTAGCACTGAACAATGAGCCTGGGCTCGATCATCTCACTGGTGTGCCAACATGGCATTGCTCAGTAAAGTAAGGGAAGGATCTTCCTGTTGGTAGGCATCATTCTGAAATAGCCTTGAAATTAATTATTTGTGTGTGTATGCACACATATACCTACAAACATACTTGTATGTGCAATGGAAATATAGGAATTTGTTTCAAGCATTTGAAGTTACATCACAGGGTGGTAGAGAAGAAAAAGAAGACATGGATAGAAGATTCTAGTCTTCAAAATTTTTAGTGTGTCAAACTTCATAAAGACCATGTATCTTAGAAATACATAGCAAAACTTATAAAGTATTTATGGAATTCAGTGACTGTGAAAATTGCCGGTATTTAGGGTAGTAGAAGGGTTGTAACTTATTACAGAAGATGACATTTTTATTGCAAGTGCTGTCTGTAACCATTGTTTTGTACACAAAAGAAAAACATGTCTGTAAGGATAGTGAAAGGCTTTAATAGTGTCTTGAATGGAGATGATGTGAGACCTTATTTTTTCTCTTACATACTCCACATGTGAGTAAGTAATGAAATAAAGATTATTTTTAATTTTAAACCCAAAGTGTGAACGTTCACATAATCCTCTCTTTGTCCATAACCCACGACATACATCTGGAGCCATTAGAACTCATACTGTGGAGTCAGAATAGAGTGTAAACATTTCCTTCTCTGGGTTGTTGCTTGTCTCTGTGACTGCAAAGTCACCACAGCACACAGTGCCTGAAGAAATGATGTCACTATGTGAGTTAGAGAGGTCAGAGCATAACATCCATTTGAGAAGCTTTCCACTTTTGTTCCCTTCTGTGCCATTGCTGTAACAAGCAGATTTTCTGTGAATCCTGTTCCATCCATGTGGAAAAAGGTCCAGGAGTCAAGATGCCCTTCTCTAGCTCATGTGAGGATGGTTATGTTCAGTTTGTCAGAGTGAGGCTGCAGAATGTGGAATGTGTAAAACGGCCTAACCTGATGAATATAGTTTGTTTTGAATAAGCCATTGCTGAGATAAGTGCAATGTGCTGAGTTTCCCAGCCAAATGCCTTATCCTAATAGCTAAATAATCATCATCACCTCTAGGGGTATGGATAAGGGAGAGAAAAATCTGAAGAAGGAACTGTTTTTCTAATTTCTAGGACAGCAAAATTGTAAATATAGTTAAGGCATTATTTTAGTATTTCATAGTAGACCCCCAAATCCTTTCCAACACATTCTCTCTTTTCCCTCCCTTTGAGCTCATCCTGTCTCTTTGCTTTGTAAGGTTTCCAGTCTTGTCATTAATTCTGTTTTTGCACAATGCCTGGTACCATAAATCCCTCATCCTGGCTGAGATCACAGTGTACCACTTAATTCTGTTTTGGCACAGAGTAAATACTGCTTTTGTGCTGAACAAAGCCAGCATGTGCCAAATGAGTGGAAGTAGAGGTTGGGAAGACATGCTCCATTAAAACCAATGGACTTGCCAAGTGCTCTTTTTCAGGCTTAACAAGAACACTCAAGCCCTCTTCTCTCATTAAAAAAACTACCACAGACAGTGAAGGTGGCCGTCAAAGGCTGAGGTGTAGAGCCAGGAGGTAGTAAAGGCAAATAGATTACTTGGAGTTGTAGCATGTGGCCTGAGAAATTACTTGAAGACTCTGTGGACTTCATAGTTAAACAAAATATTTAGTGTTTGGGGAAAGAAACCTTTTATTTTTCTATGAAGAGTAACATGAATGAGATAGAAAAGTGGAAATATTGACTCTTCTGGCCATTCATTGTGCAGAGGTTATGGCTGCCCACAGCTTTCTTCTCTCAGCAGCAAATTCCCCACAATATTTGTATTAGCACAGCAATTAGAAGTGTTTGGGGTTTTTTTTTCCTCTTTACCTTAGAACTAATAAATAGTAACAAAAATTTTTAACCACAAAAGTGATGAAAATAGTTGTTGACATCTTTCCACCCTCTGCAATCTATATCTGGCTGCAGCCAAACCTTGAGCTGGGAACTGGGTTCTCTGCTTCCTAACCCACATTTTGTCCCAGATGTTTTAGAAAATGTTTCTACTGTCTTGAGTCATCTTTGGTAGCCAACCTTTCAGTGGGGGACTTGCAGCCAGAAGGAAGCCATCAACCTACCTGGGGCCTATTCACAATGAAAAGAAAGCACAGAGGTCAGCACTGTGGTGTCAGCAGAAGGGACTGATAGTTCACACAAAGATGCACCTTTTATTCTCTGAGAAAACTGCGTCCCTTTATCTCTTGCCATGTATTTCAAACCTTTCTGCTCCTTACTGCTGCCTTGTTCCCCTACTTGTTTCCTATAGCGGCAGTACAGCAATAAGGATTTTATTAACAATATTGTACATCTACAGAGTTTTGTGAATAGAAGAGCACTCTAGATCTGGTAATCTCTTTCCTTTCCTTGCAAGGTGAAGGGCTGCAAGATTAAAATATAAGTTTTGCAGAAGAAATGCAAACTGGAGGTGACATAAAACACAAGGCATCAAAAAATATGCTCAGACACAACCGAGTATATTAGAATGTCAAATGCAAAATGTTTGTAAATCAGCACTAACATCGTAATATTTTTGATGTAGGGTTCCATGAATTCTGCAATTTCTTTTGGGGGGAAGAGTATGTAGAGCAAAATGCAGAGAAAGAAATCAGAATGATTTCTAACATGCTCTTTCATGACTATTTTGAACTAAGATGCACAAACACCTTGGAGATGTACTTTTCAAAAAAATCAATCATATCCATTGATAATTTCTCCAAGACTTTCACTATAATTTGATTTATAACAATGTAGCCTAACCTGAATTCTTGCCTGTGTTAAAAAAAGATCAATGTAAAGTCACTATTACAAAGATTTATTCATGGGTACACAATAGTTTCTGTCTGCCTAATTAAATCTATTGTATCAAACCCAACTCAGCTGGCTTACAGTTTGTTCACAGACTTGCTGGCAAGTGCTGCATCTGCAGCCCCACTTAGTTATTCCAGTTTGTCAGTAGCAATCCTAATAGATGAGATGTTAGAAACACAGACGTTTCCTTAACATTGACAGTGTCATTTCAGATGTCCTTAATGACATTATAATCTTTTATTGTTGTTGTTTTCTATTTCCCTCCTTCCCAGAAATGCCTCTGAGGCTTTTCAAAATAACACAAAACTCAGAAAGTAAAAGTCACACATAATT
This sequence comes from Anabacerthia variegaticeps, assembly GCA_035583185.1. Taxonomy (NCBI): domain Eukaryota; kingdom Metazoa; phylum Chordata; class Aves; order Passeriformes; family Furnariidae; genus Anabacerthia; species Anabacerthia variegaticeps. The sequence continues at coordinate 25,421,674 of JAWWEW010000012.1, read as the reverse complement.
CTTTGTCTGATTCCTCCCAGCTTTTTTGTCTATAGAAAAAGCTTTGCAAAGGAATGGGGTTTGCCTAAAGAAAATTTAAAGGTATGTGAAGTTGCTTATCTAAACTCCTAGTTCAATGAAACAAAGATGAAAGCCCTCCATTTCAAGGACATCTATTCAGTTTATGAAGATAATTACTGTGATTACATGTGTGTGTCTACAGAGTGAATAATTTTCTGGGGAAGAGGAAAGTAAGGCATGCAAAACTTACTCTCTGTGTATTGCTGCGGCATCCATGTTCAGCTGAGATGAAAGAACCTTGCAGCTTTGTGTCCACGGCAGTCATTCTCGTGCAGGGCAGCAAATGGAGCTGGCAGCTCTTTCACAAGGGGATCTGTCAAGTGACTTTGTAGCACTGGGGTGCCACAGATGACCCAGTTAAGATATACTGTGTAGCTTCTTGGATTGCTTCTGGGGTTTTTTTCCCTTTCTGTGTTTTGTTTTTTATTGGAATTATTTTTATTTCTATTTTTTAAACTGTCCTTTACTTTCCTTGTGCCTAGCATACAGTGTGAATTCATACCAGCTGGAGACCAGCATATGAACTCCTGACAGGGAGACAGTGAAGTTCTTGGTAGCTCCTAACTTAGACCTGAATTAGTTTCATTTCTGAAGATTGTTTTATCTCACTTCTCCATTAATATATTGTTCCACTTCTACCTTGAGAATGACTATTTTTCAGTCTAAAATTACTCACAGTACTGAATTTGATGGGGGTGGGGGGGGGATATGTTTTTGTGTGTGTGTGTGCTGAGGAAGGACAGCTCACAGGCACTTGAGTTGGGAAAGACACTGAGACTGCATGGTTTTGGTGCCCAGATATCATGGAAGTTGGGATGGTAGAGACCTACAGGCATTTAGAAGCACTAAGAGGACAAGATAAAGAGAATTCTTAGAGCAGAGGAGAACTTGGACAAAACCAGCTAGGGCTGGTAGTTTGCTTTCTGAATCCATAAGAATACATCAGGAGAAAAAGAAAATGAAACCCAAGTGGAAAATATGGAATATAGTCTTTGGAAGAAGTGGTGTAGGATACTTCAGGAGCCAAATGCCATTCATTTGGGATTTTTTACTGATATAGTAAAAAATATGAACTTGAAAGAGTAAAAAAATTGGTAGTGGATGAGACTTGGAATACAGTTGCAAGAACTGTATCTCCAGAAAAAGATATTTTTTTCATATATTTGATTCGTTTGTAGATACTAAGTCATGTATTTTAAAAAGTGTGTGTATCATACTACACAGCAGTTGGGGCCAAGGCTCACTGAGTGAAGGTGTTTCAAAGCCCTGTATCTGTCCACTTTTGCCCAAAGCTTCTGGAAATACTATCATGGCCAATATTACTATTCTGCAAAAGGATCAATGACCATCTTCATTTATTTGATTAGTGGTGTAGAAGTGAAAGTACAACTGTGTTTCATTTTTAGCAAGATATGGTGCTGCTGCAGTTGAAGCAGAAGAAAGGTTTCCTTTATGGCATATGCAGTAGGCATCATTATCTTTGTGTATCAAGATCTTAACATCCTATATGTCTGTGTTTTGTACTTATTTCCGAGGGGTTTTGTAAATCAATTTCCATTTCTTTCTCTGTTGGAAAGCAGGACTGTAATGCAAAAGTAGCATATTTTGAGTTGTTTATCTTTGTGTGCCTTTCTGTCTGAAACAGCAAATGAGTACATTGTTTTGTTCAATACAAACATTTTGGTATTCAGGTATCCTACCTGCTCATAAGAAGTTGGAAGATCTCTGCAATTCGACCCCAACTACATTTTAATCCAGATTCTTATTCCAGTTGATGGACTAGAGCAGTTCAATGGGAAGGAACCTTCACCATCAGGTAGTCACACTGCCTGACCATTCCCCTTTCATTCTCAAGTCAGTAAGTACAATTTCTGCAGCTACTGTGCTCAGAAGGAGCCACAAGAGTTTTATTTTAAATATTCAATTTAATGGAAAGTAGATACATGACTGTTTAGGGTCTTTGGAATTGTCCTGCTGTACGTGGTTGCTGCTCCCAAAGTTACAAGAGGAAAATTCCTCATAGACTGAACACTGTACAAATGACCAGCCTGGGCCACTCTGAGGAGTTTGTAATCTAAGCAAGAAGTGAAGGGGAGATGTGTTTATTACTCAATTAAAATAAATGGAAAAGCAATATTTAAGAGCTGTCCTAACTTCAAGGACTATTTTGTAGATGCAATACGTGGTTTAACCAGTGTTTAAAGACAACGTTTGTTGTGGTGTTTTATTCCTATGTCAGTGGCCTCTGGATCTGTTTTTATCTATGTTACAAATCTCTCTCAGAATCGTAGTATTGACTAAAACAGAGATTACTTATCATATGAATTTCTATTCTCTAAAAAGGAAAATAAAACCTCTAATTGATTTCCTGCACAGAGTGCAGGAAAGCAAAGCTGTGCCAAAATAATTCCTCGTTAGGCATCAGCTCCAATTCCAACTATCAGGATGAAACCTTTCAGATGAGGCACTTGCAGGCCTTGGTTGTTGTTGTTTTGGTAGGCTCTAGATTGTTTTAGACAGTGAAAAACAAGTCCCAGTCACGGTGTTTTATAAACCAGACACCTTCCTTTGTCAAGGATGCTTTGGCGTAATTGCAGCAAACACTGGGCTAAGATTTCCCTCTTACAGCAGGCCTTGGCAGATAAATAAATGCTGGTTCCAGGTGAGAGCAGCACAGTGCAGTGCACAGTTTCTCCCTTGCTTTTCCAGCCAAGCTGTGTAGCACCCAGAGCTCAGCTGTGTGCTCCCTTCTCCTGGCTCACCCCCAGCACTGTCCTTTCCCTCCTGGGGGGAGCAGGGATGTATTTCCAGAGCTGGCTGAGGCACTGCCGTGCAAGAGCAAAGCTGATGCTGATGATCTGCAGGGCAGTGGTTGTGCAGAGCAGGCTCCAAGGCAGTGCTTTGGGTCGTGCTGGGAGCAGGAGCTGCAGGGTTGCAGCAGAGCACGGGGCGAGCTCAGCCCTGCACAGCTACCGGGAAACAGGGCATTGCCACTGCACACTGGGCCTGAAGGGAGGCTGGGCTCACCTGCATCGTCATCCCTCTTCTCAGACAGCAATAGTTGTTCCTTTAAGAGGCACACAGCTCCATTTTAAAATCATCTAGTACAGCTGGAGCTTTTTCATATGAAAAGGATTATTAAATCTTGATAAATGTGTGACTTTGCAGGGCACGTTGAGGGCAGGAGGTGTTTTCTTTAGCAGGAAGGAATTGGCAGTAGGATTAAAATGAAATTTTTATTTGTGTAAAGTCTTATTTGTGACTGCTCCTTTCTTACGTGTATCGCTTGGGAGCGGGGGAGCTGCCAGGGTGCATCAGAGCAGTCATTTGTCATTGGCAGCACAGCCTGGCCAGCAGTGACCGACGTCAAACCCTTTGGAAAAGAGAGGGAAACCTGCTAGGAGAGCACAGGGGGAAACACTGAGCGTGAGGAAAAGGGTTTTTTTCTCCCTCCTGCTTTTGTTTTGGATTTACCTGGACGAAATGGATTGAAGTAAATCTCCAAAGCCCCATCTGTTTGTCATTTTTTGCGTTTTAAGTTTTTCCCTTTAAAATTGCACCAAAGCCTAAAGAAATTACTTAAATAAGAAGGCAAGGGGAAAAAAGGGCATCCAGCTGCATAAAAAAATTGCATCTAATGCAGTGCAGAAAAATTAATACTTTTCTTGTTTACCACAATAAGGCAGCTACTATAAGGAAAGCATTACATATGCTGCATCTCCCTCCTGCCTTCCACACTTCACCCTCTTCTGACTGACTTTCCCCACAGCTGGTAAAGGTGGGTCTGTACTTCAGTGCTCTTTAAGAATAGACTTAGATTCTGCTTTCTCTACATTTCCAAAGGGAGATATCTCCAGGAATGCCTGATAATTTGCCCAAATCCAAGGCAAATTTAGGGTCTAAATGTGACCATAAATTCTAAATACATCTTGTGATGCAGAGCCAAGAGTCATTCAGAAGTTTTCCACTAACAGTGCTCTATTATATATTAAAAGTTGATGATGACAAAGCACTTAGAGTGGCAGAAAAACATATTTGACTTAGAGATTTTTTTATTCACTCCACTCTGAGCCTCTATTATCATATTTACAAGAATTTTTATAATACTGAACAAACTATTGATAGAAAATAATTAAGATGTCTACATTGAGCCTAAATGCCAAAGCAGAAAGAAAGAACTTATTTTTCAAGGAAAAAAAAAAAAATCTCGTAAGACCCCATCTGTGGATGTGGAAGACAGTAAAAAAAAAGTTTAATAAATTAATCTTCAAAAAGGCTTTGGTGGCTATCATGGATATTGTTTCAAACTGAAGAGTGGTAGTAACTAGTAGTGAATACATTGGTTCTGGTGCTTACAAGTATCCATTGTTGGATTAAGATGCAGAAATAGTTCCAATTGTTATGTTGAGAACTAAGCAAGTCTCCCTCTTTTTGAATGAGTATCCTTAGAAACTGGGTTGTGAACTACTTTCACTCTGTATCTTGTCCATTACATCTTGAATAAGGTTTTTCTATTAGGCATGGAAATTCAGCTTCAGTACGAACCATCTTCAGTCAGCTGGAAAATTTTAAATAAAAGGCAATTATTTAAGGTGACACCACTCCCTGGGTGGAGATTCCAGTTGTGGGTGGAATCTTCTTTCCATGTGTATTATGCTGACGTTTTCCTTCTTCTTTGCAGTAATCAATCTGTGCATTTTATATGTTGGTAAACACCAGAGGGTTTTCTCTTGTAGACCATTGCAATTTGTCCTTAGGACTGTTAGGTTAGATGACCATGAAACGCAGTGGATTTTGAGTAGGCAATGAGTAATGAAGAGACAGATAGATAGATAGATAGATAGATAGATAGATTAGATAGATTAGATAGATAGATAGATAGATAGATAGATAGATAGATAGATAGATAGATAGAAAAAGTTTGCAGGGTAAACAAGCAGAGAAGGACATGATGGAAAGAAGAGATCACATGTGCAAATAACTGGCAAAGCAAAAGAAGAGAAAGTAACAGGGCTAAACCACCATAATACAGAGAAATTCAGTACTGGTAATGACTTGCATTCCCGCAGCATCTTTCATCCTGAATCGTCTTCAGACACCACAGAGATCTCATCATTCATCCCTCCAACACAGTCACCTTTCAGGTGAAGGTGAGAAAAACAGATTAGAAGTATATGGAGAAGAAAGATTGCTAAAATCTAGGGAAGGAGAGGCAGAATAGGCAAACCTATTTTTCAAGAATATTTTCCAAGACATCCTGCTCGTAAACAAGTCATGGTCCTGCACTGGAGGCATGTATATTACATCATAATTTATATTGTGTCTGGGACCCCATCTAGGGAAAAACAGTTGGTTGTCTCACCTACAATGAAACTTGAAGACATAACCCCATCTGTACTATTTTTGGGGCTGGTCTTGCCACATGTAGGCATCATCCCCTGAGCGTGTCCTAGTTCCCCAGAGAATGGCTATGAGGGAACTGAGATCTCCACCCAGACTCTGGCTTGGCCTGGGGATATAATACATCACAGAGGAAATCCACAGGTCACTTCCTGCAAAAATATCATTGCAGTTGTAGCCAAAAACTTGAAACATTGTGTTTCTCTTTTTTAAAACAAGAAAAAATAGTAAAGCAACATCAATTTCTGCCTATTGTTTCCAAGAAATATGACAGGTTTGTGAGTTGGAAGGGTGAGAGTTATTTCTTCACATTGCAGGTGCAGGGTCTTTCATCTCCAGTGCATTCACAGGCTGAAATAATTTCACATGTCCTGGGATACTCCAGAACAGAGCTGCAGGTATAGGTAGTCTTGTTTGGAAACAGAAGTGTTATCATATAATTGTGTGTTCATTCACGCCCACAATTCCCAAACACAGGCAGGAGAACTCTCTTTTCCCCTCCTCATTACATATTTCACATTTCTAAAGAGCAGACTTCCATTTTGCCATGCAGCCAAAGCCATGTCAGCCTGTAACAGAGAGCTTGTTGCAGCTCAGGCAGCAGCACCTCGGAGTGACACTGCATCCAGGAATTCCATGAAGACCACTGGCAGTTCATCTGGGTAGTGTGCTTGGACCTGTGCTCTGCCATGTGTGGCACAAGAAGGGACAAATGTGCTCTCCAGCTACACTGGTTTCTGTATTCTCCCTGTGCAGTGTGCTGGTTGTGCTGGGCTGCTGGAGAAAATTCTCTCCCAGTTGCTGCGCCACCGTGTCTGGGCACTGACTGATTACACCTGTCACACTTCATTTTCAGACAGGCTCATATCAACCTTCCTTGCTACACACTGTAGAAAGTCCCCTTTCCCAGTGCCTCAGCCTGAACTGAGAGCACACCTTATGTTTCCCCTTTAAAAAGAGGCACAAGGACGAATGCTGCTTAACAAAGGGATGCCAGAGGACTTGAGTCTTCTCCATGTCTCCTTGCCCTGTCTCCTACTGCTGTTTTTCCAACATCGAGATATTCAGTTGTGTAATTCAATTTTCAGTAGCGGAAGCTGCATAGTTCTTATATATCCTGGTCAACTGGTGCATGAAATAAAGATGCATGCACAGCCCAGGAGATAGATGCACACCCTTTGCTCATGAGAAAAGCAAATAGTTGATACCTATGGAATTATTTAAAAATCCCCACTCTGTCTTCCAAGTGTCATTCCATTCAGTTAATTCAGATTAAAATGCTCCCTTCTTGTGGCTCCTGTTTGTATAACTTCATACTTGACTTCACAGTAGGTCTGCTGCAATTTTTTTGGTTGAGGAGAAGAGAAAAGCTTTCTGTTTTCACTTTGTCTTCTGGTTCTGAAATTTATTCCCACTGTCTCTGTACTGTTATTTTGATAATTGATACTTTACCTCATCTGAGCTGACATTCTGTCTGTTTACTTTGTATCCACTCTACTGATATTATTTTGTCACCTCTGTGTTTAAGTCCTTAACTAATAATTTCTGTGATAAATTGAGCTATAGGATAAAATTATTTTCATTGTGAATAACTCAAAATGTACAATCCAAAATTGTAGGTTTAAGGCATTTGTTGCAAAATTTTGTTGTTTTCTGGTGAAGAATTAACTCTGGATTTCAGTTTTAAAAACTTTTATAGCTCTTGAAAATGTCAATACAATGTTTGGTGTACCACTGGCAAGGATTCAAGGATTATTAAGAGCAATTCTGCTTAAATGTTTGCAGCCTGTGTGCGTGCTAGAACGCCTTTTCTGGATTCTGAAGGGATTCCAGTATAAGCTGTAGTTACAGTGTAGTAGAGTGGTTTATTTTGCTCCCTGAAAATCAGGCTGATTTGTTACAGTATTTCCAGAAAGATGCAAAGCCATTTCCACTGAGGACTTCCATCCCTATCCTATCAAGTAGCCACCATTATCAAATGTCCATTCTGGCCTATCTTATATACACCCATCATGGTGTTCTTCCCTTGTACAGCTGCCATAATGAATTCATTACAGGTCTGACACGGGAGCAGAGCTGGAAAGCTGGAATGTGTGCCTGTGCTTATCTGCACATGTACTGTTTTGGGCATCCATGTAGAGTGGAAAGAAAAGTAATCAGGTTTGGAGCTGCACTACATTTTACCATAGTTTTAATCAAATCAGGATTAGAGTAGTTAATGGATTTATTAATGACAATCATTAACAAGCAGTCAATGAAGTATGTATTCCAGATCACTATCAGCAATACAGCATAACAAACCATAATGCTAGATGTTTACAGAATGTTCATAAATGCAGATTTCTCTACACCCTTCTGTGACTAATCCAAAGAATTCACCAAATGCCAGTGCTATTGTTTTCAGACCAAGTTTAATGCTGCTCTCTTGCTTTATCTCTTTCCCCACTGGTACATATTTTCCTGTGAATTTGCTCCCCATGTGCTGTCAGAGGAGGTGACACCAGCCCTAGGATCAGATTCAGTTCTGCCTTCTGGTTCCAGAATACAAAAGGTGCCTTGAGCAGAGCTGAACAGCCAGTCTGGAGCTGGTATTATTTTTCTTTAGCTCTTTGTTTATCAGGAGCCTTTCCCCCCCCCCAAACACATCTTTACTGCCTTCTCTCTAATTTATTCTATGTCAGAGACTAAGTACTAGATATTTTTTCTCCCTTTGTGATGTGAGCCTTAAAAATTATAGATGATTCTATTTCCTGGATAGATGCTACTGGAGAGTAACCAAGCTCAAACTCATCACTAGTCTGTAAATGTTCTCAGGGATATGGATGGGAATGATTACTCCTTTTTGATGACCGATAAAATTCCTCAAAACTCGGAACTGGAGATTTATGTGCTTTTCTTTTACACATTCTCTAATTTGCCTTGGCCAGGAATACTCTGTTTCTGGACTTAAGGTCAAATAGCAGTACAACTAAAAGCTTTTACGTTGAAAGGCAGGCTTTTAACTCTCTCCTTGTTTACAAAAGCAATTTAATTTAACCAGGTTGCCAGTGTTATCAAATTATTAAAATTTCTCCAAATATGCGTATTGCTTATTATGTAGAAAAGGAATAGTTGTGTTTGTGTTCTATTTAATTATCAATTATTCTTGCAATATTTATCTATTTCATATCCATCATCTCTGTGGAGTTTCCTGTGTTTGTAATAAGCTCTGGTCTATTATTGTCTATTTTATAACACAGGGGATTTGGAGATTTTCTTTTTCTGCATTAGAAACCATACAGTTTTTGATATCACAGGAAACAGGAATTTTCAAGAACAAGCCCATATTTTTTAGTTTGATGATTTTAGGTGTCATACTTGAGCATCTATTAAATATCTGATCTCCCAGGAATACTGAACAGTTCACTTGTAAGAATTAAATGCTTTTACACTGACTGTTGTATGCAATTTTTTGGTTTATGTGTTTTCCCCTCTACTTCATGTGTTTCACATTGAGAAATTAGGAAATTAAACACTAGAGAATTTTGGTTTTAGTCTTTCTTGCACTTCTTTTTTTTTTAAATTAAATTTTTTCTTATCAGCAAAATCAAATACTGTCCATATTCAATTTTTGAACTTGGAAATGAAAATTAAATGAAAAACGCAAATGAAACAGAAATCAAACAGAATTCTTTCTGAAGTAAGATGTCATTATTTATTCTTATATTTGTCATGGTTTTCACTCTCTAAACTGCAACTCTGAAATGTTGACAAGGCAAAGGTAAACCCTCTTTCCATTACTCCTAAAAAAGACAGGCATTAATGCATCCAGATTTTCAATATTTTGTACAAACAATTAGAAATGCAAATATACATGTGCAGTTGTGGGTAATTTATAGCTGCAGTTAACAAAACTATGGACAAGATACAAATGATGCTACACTTACCACCTGTGCCCAAAACTACCAAAAATCCATGCAGCACTTTTTTTTTTTTTAATTGGGCAAATACAAGTATTTTCCATGTTGCAGACAGAGACATAATATTTCAGTGCCCATTGCTGTCTCTCTCTTCATTAGGTGGACTCCAGATTGTAAGGAAAGTTTTACAGAAGAATGTGTTTGCAATCCTGCTCCCATTATTCTATGTGCCCCATCATGCTTGTGGTAAAGTTTCCAACAAGAAGAATTTTTCAGCATAAAAATCAGATAAGCATCTTCTATGCTGTGTTTACATGTAGAGCTTTTTACTGCTTTGGTAGTCAGAGAGCCATGCCCTGGACAGCACATTCAGAGGAGGTTAGACATAAAATGAGAGAAAACCCCCTACAGCTGTAGTTTCAAGAATTCTTGTCACCTTTTGTTGGCTTCCATCAGCAGGACAGACTAAAGACCAAGATGAAAAAATTCATGTGCTCTGTGGTGACAGTGAGAGGCAGGAAAGTAAAGAGACATTTTATGTCCTCCCTTAGCTGCTGTTCAGGGCTGGAAGCACCTGGAATCTGTAGATAGTTCTCCTGCACCCTGTGTTTTGAGATAAAGCAGAGTGTGATAATCCTTAAAACTAAAACAAAAAAATTACCATTTCAAATCAAAATGTATTATAGGAACTACATAAAGAACAGGAAGATTAAAAACATAAACAAAAAGAAAAGTTGGTATGTACATTTGGGGATGAATTAGGTTTGTGAGACAGTGCAGGAAAGTGCCTGTAGAACATAATGAGAGTGACATCCACTGCAGTGAGAGGGAGCAGCTCTGTGGGCAGGGAGCCTGCAGGTGGAATACTCTAATTGCTAGAAATCACTCACCGCTGTCTGGTGAAGGCAAACTCATCCTTGGTGAGTTATTGCTGACCTGACTGACCCTGGAACACAGGAAAGCTGGGGAAACGCTGCTCTGCTGGGACTGTGTATGTGTTGTCAGGTCTTTGGGAGTGGTGATGCAAAGGGTCTGGGTTGTGACCTGGTCCTGAAGAATGTGGTCAGAACTGAGGAAAGCTCTAAAGCAACAGAGCTGTTACTTGTCCCAAACTGAGCATTTGAAATATACAGGACTGACACCTGGTCTTATTTCTATTTGTGTAAAGTTCTCCAGTGATGTAAGACACAGTTATTATAAAAGGAAATGTTTTTCCCAAATCACAAAATTGGTGTCTGACTTTTTGTCCCAGCACAGTGGTGCACATGGAAGAAGTTACTGTCTGTTACCTCTGGAATTAAAAATGCAGGCAGAAGACAGGTCCTAAACACCAACTATTAAAGTAAGACCTTAAAAGAAAAGAATAAAAGCTATTGATGGTCCCTTTTCCAAATAGAAAAGATTTTCTGTAAAGTGCCTGGTTTTGCCTTTCATTGCAGTGGCTGTTTATCAGTGTCTGACAGCACCATTTTCATTATCAGGTTCCAGCAGACGGTAGTGTTGGCTCATCACCATGTCTCTTGGGTATTTCTTGGACATGTGATCAAACAAGGCATATTTCCCAACTTAGCTCCTTTAATATTGCAGGAAGTATCATTCTTTGGAGTCATATTGCAGGTTGCAAGTTGATGAGAAAAAGGATTCAGCAGATGCAAAGCAGCACAGGTACCTTGACTTTGCCTTCAAGGATAAGACCTTGCCTTGGAACCAATAAAAAATTAGGCAGTGCTATCCCTGTGGCTGTCACTCTTCTGCGTGCAGTTTCCAAACAGAATATCTCTTAGCTGAGGGGAAATTCTGTAAGGGAAAGTTTAGAAAAAAGCCTTGAGACTTAGCTCAGTATATAAACAGATCCTAATGAAAATCTACCTCAAGGTTATTTTCCTCATTATAAATTCTCTTCCCATTACATTTGCTTTCCAAGGCTTTATATAGACTTAATTGTTGTCCTGGTTCAGTAAAGTACGTACACATTCAAAGCAGCAGAGTAGCTCCATATAGAAAAAAATTGTCACGAAGCGGTTGAGCTATTTTAGCTTTATATCCACATGCAGTCCAATTTACAACCCAAATGGGATCAGGAAGTGCAAAAGAAGGAAAAAACTTGCCTGTCAAACTAAATATCATACAAGAGCTTTCAGTTCATCAATCCAAGTTGTTGAAAGTATTCCACCTCTCATTTTGGCAAAGTTTGTGTGCTGATGTGATTCCGGTGTCTTCTTATCCATACTGAGAAACTTTTCTAGTCAAAGCCATGCTAGATGTTGAAGAAACATGAGTTAAAGCAATTTGCTCTTTTGTAGTGACTTATTCTGATTAACCAGAACAGAGTTCCTTGTACTTTTCATACAAAGAAACTCATAAGAGTAATGCCAAACAAAATAAGCAGAACTTTACAATGACAAACCTCCTTATGGAGTTTTCATTCTGTGCACAGTACATGTAGTACAAGAACACTAAGTAATAGTTGCCTCACATGGTAGACATTCAAAAGTGTAATTTCAAAGATGGGGGGGCGGGGGAAGGAAAGGCAAGAAGAGATCTAGCTCTTTCTACTGGGATCAGATGTAATTTGTCTTAAAAGATCTTTCCATCAATCATACTCTATTCATGTTTTGCAATGAAGAAGTGCATAATGTGTTTGTGGCTTGCAGTTCTTTGTTGTTTAAGAGGTAATTGCTTCCTAGCATTTTGTTGTTGGGGATGATTGAACATTATTAGAAGAACAAGAAAATCTATCAGGATTGCTCTTTGGCTTTAATTAAAAACCAGCACCCAGAATATTATGTCTCTCACTTCATAAGAGAAGTGTCACACTGTGCAAATTATTACAAAATTTTCTTGCACTTTGTACAAATGATTACTGTTTGAGCATGTTCTTTAGCAAACTGTTCTGGAAAGGAAAAAAGAAGGAAACAATTCTTCTCAGAAACTTGCCTGTATTACCCTGCAACCCACCAAACAAATGTTGAGGCTGCTTATCTAGTTAGATTATTACTGTCAGAATTTTGTTCAGAAAGAAATTAAGAAAACCTACAGGAATACAATTAATTTGTTGGACTATTTCTGTGGTGACTCCAAAGGAGTCACAGGTCCATACATATAGCCCTCAACAGTAGCTTTAAATTAGCTGGAAGATCTGAAGTAAAAAATAGGTTGCAGTGCCTGTTTTGAGCAGTGCTGTGTGTTTTGCTTGTCTGAATGAACCCAGGGAATATTCTGTTTGCACCAGAAGCTCCTTTCACAGGTGTCTCTGTGAGTGACTTAGTTACTCCTCAGTTACACCAGAACATTCTATGACCCAGGACTTCTAAGCTGAAGACATAATAAAACAGTGATGGTGTAACTGAACAGATGAATAACTGGATAAATTTGGGTCAGCAGTTCTTTTCCCCTCCTGTTGTTGTGTTCAGATCTTTGTGTATGTCTCATACACAGACGTGGTTTTCTGCTCACTCCTGTGGAGATGTACAGGATGTGCTTGCTGTGGTCCTATGTAATTCTTGTTCAAGGGAAGGAAGGTCTGTATTCTTATCCCACTTTTGATGTCTTGTTTTCAGCCACTGTCCATCAAGTTCCCAGTCTGCAAAATAAAAATTGTTTCATTGAGCCTCAATCTTGACATGCAGCCAAAATTTTCGTAAATATCCCTGAAAGGCTGGCTAGGTTGCTGTCTGGTATCTCCACTCTGAATTTTTGCTCAGTAGTAGAAAATAACCCTCAGAGATACAAAGGAAGGTTTTTACATTTTTTTCCTGCATGTATCAGGATCTTATTCAAACAGAATCAGTACATGTACACACCAATCTCATTAACTCTGACAAGTAATATAAATTGTAAATTACAGAAGACACATCTTCAAAATATGTCAACTTTTTGTTGTTAAAAGAAATTTCCACAAATCCTGCATTGTGTGGGAAACTGAATCTAAACCAAAGGAAATACTTGCTCATGCCCTTGGGAATCAATACTACCAGATTTTATGCAGTTCCAATTAAAATATAGCACACAATGGATGCTCAGGCTCAAAGAACTCACAGTACTGGTGTAGGACAGTATTCATCCTTCACTCATGGCTTATTCATGAATAATGGATATTTTATTGTTTGTTTAGTTTTTTTTAAAGTAAACAATTTTGTGTCTGCTCCACAATGTTCTGCTCTTGCTTCAAGTTGTGAGAAGTTCCTATACTACACGAAGTTAAATAATAGTTCAAATTGCCAAGGTCTTTTGGCATCTCCAGACATGAATGAGAAAGCTAATGAGGGGAGAGCTTCTGAGGTATTACAGTCGCCAGGGTTAGCAGCAATTCTTGTATCACGTTAGTGGACTCAACAGTCTCCCATCTAGAATCCAAAACTCAAATGTAGGTGCAGAGGTAATATTTCCCTCTAAAGCAGGCAAGAAAACAGTGGCAGCTATCTTGTGTCCATCTCTTGTTAAGCTTACATGTACACTTTTTGCCTGCATGCCATAAAGCCTGAAGAAGCATATTAAAATGGATCTTAGAAATAAGTTTTGTCTCCTTTTCTCATTGAACTGTCTATAAAAATGTTAGTGAAGCTGTGTGTGCTGTTATTAAATCACTTCTATATCAGTCTAGACTAGGAATTTGGGATAATAAAGTAAGATTACTTTTTCAGAAACTTGTTAAACTTTACCGAGTTGTATTATACATGCAATAATTCTAAGTCTTCTCCTGCAGAAGTATCACCGAGCAGTTTGTTCCTCTGTGGTTTAACAGTTTCCTTACTTTGCTGTATCTGGTTTTGCAACTGAGAAAGGAAGATACATGTGGTGCCTCTCCAAGGTTCTGGGAACCTGGAGCTGGCGGAAGAGATGTCTCCAGAGTGAGATGGAGGCATGACTGGATAATGAAACGGAGCCAGAATGGGCAGCAATAGCAGAAGAGAGGAAAAATGTGAGCCCTGAATTTAGAGCTGCTTTGTGAGTACAGAACACCTCAAAGTTTGACCCTACAACCCTTTGGGTGATAATTCTGTAAACCAGGGTTTATCACAACACTTTTTTAACCTAGATTTTGAATTTTGAAGCCTTTGTGGCAGGGCCTGCCTTCCATAGAGTTCCACTGTCAGGGAAAATGTTGAGATGCCTCTTAATTAGATGTAATGAGTAACAATCATACACACAAAGCAAATATATCTTAAAAATGTCTAAATTTCTCTTCCTTTCAGCAAAGGAGAAGCATTCTGTCCGGTGTTTTTTTATCTTTTGGGCTTTTTCTATTCTTATGGTTTGTTGGCAGGTGAAACAATATTTTTTTTTTTCCAGCTAAGTTTTACATTTCTATAAATAAGGACATTATAGTTTCACCAAAAGATTTTCTTTCTATTACTATTTTGTTCACGTTAGTATATTGTAAGCATCTTTTCATATTTTTTTTCCTGCAGAGGAAAACCAAATCAAATCTACATATAGTAACTCAGAACAAATTGACTGGAAAATATCAGTTGCTGCTGCAGTTAAAAGTAATATATGTTGTTACAGCAGTAAAAGGTAAAAAATCTGCAGAGTAACTGAAAGTGTGTCTCATAAAGAGCTGCATTGAGTTATTCTTGCAAATGTCATTCAAAAAATGAGCCTGTATCCTTTCTTCAAATATACACCTGATTTTCAAAACTCATTGTTAGAACGGGAGCAAATGACTAGTGCCATGACATACTTATTAAAAAGTGACTTGTTTTCAGAAGTTGGAAATGAATTTTATAGAACATTATTATTGGTTTTGGTCTGATGCAAACAGGGTTATTGTAACTTAATGTGTCTGTTACATGGAGCAGAATTTAACTCTATGAGAAACAAACATCTTGTGTTCTAATTGAATTGAACAAATGTATACAAGAGACATTCATTTCTTTATTATTGCTTTTTTCAGGAGTAGTTGTCATATGCAGACGTAACTTTTATTTCCTTTTCTCTCTGACAATTTCAGCTCCCTGTCTTTGGGGAAATAAATCAGCAGAACATTGTCTTTTCTTTTTAGAAGCTCGAGTCTGGGAGAAAAGAAGGAAATGCAGTATTGCTTCTGCTGGCTCAGCCAGCCACATCTGTTTCTTTCACCAATATTTTTTCTGATTCTTTAGAGATTTCTGTTGGCCTGCAGTTCCTCTGGCTCTCTGGTGTGGAACAGAACATAACACAGCCTTGCAGTATGGAGGGGTCTTTGCTCCAGAAGCCCTGTTCCCTTTCCATCAGGAGCATGTTTTCTGCTTCCAAGGATGCACACGCAGTTAAGCTGCCTGACCACGGCTGCAGCCCGCCCTGCTGGGCATGTTATTCCTGAATTTCCCCTTGATACATGATCATTTCAGCTCTGCCCCATGCCCTATCTCCTTATCTGTTCTACCTGACAGCTGCTGCTCTGCTCGTATTCAGGACTTTCTGCCTGTGTGAGTTCTCATCCTCTCTGTCAGATCCCCGTAGCAAACGCTGTGGCGTTCAGGGCCGTAGCCTGGATCCCTCCAGCACTCGGACAGGGCATGTGTGTGTAGTCAGGTGAGGCTCTGTGCTCTGAGTCAGAGGGAACATGTGAGCTCACAAACAGGCAGCCCTCACGCTTTCTCAGGAATGACATTGATGGCACTCACAGCTAACAAGTCCAATAGCTTGAAAGACATTTCTGTCCCTGGCTGGAGCTCCCCTCTTTCCCGGTTCCCAAGCAGAGAGAAGTGTGAGCCAAAATGCTGCTCTGTAGAAAAGGACTTTTCTGCTTCTGTTCTCATCTGGTCCACGTGCTCTGCAGGGTGTTGTCTTGTTCTACAGAAGGTTTGCAGTTTTCTCCTCTTGGAGATGGGGAATATCAGCATTTCCTCTTTCTTAAGATGGATCTTGTTCAGCCATTCATTGCAATACAGCTTTTGCTAAACTTCCTTGTGTTCATGCACTAATCTCTTGGGTGAGAAATACTAATTATACATAATTTGTGTTACTTTCGTTGTTGAATTTTTGTTCTTGAGTGCATACAGAAATTATGATTGTGATGCTTGGAGATGGACTCACTAGTGAGCTAACTTGTTTTGACAGCTTTTTTTAAATACACTTATGTAGAACTAATTGTGTGGGGGTTTCTTTTCTGCAGAGGTTTGTCTTCATTGAGGACAGCCGACAGCATGATGCAAAGTGTCAGAAGTAATTATAGTAACCCTTGCTAAAATCTTCCTGAGAGGTCATTGGTCATTCAAAGCAGCCATGCAAGAAAACACATAAGCACATTGTCACTAAGTGAGCTTTAGGGATAATGTGCTACAGTAATCTGCAAAGTATACATAGCCTGTTTTACTAGACATGGGGGATGCCTTTCAGCAGCTTCAATTCCCTTGAATTTGCTTTATGACTTTATATCTTATGGGCTTGGAGTTCTCCTTTACCATTAGCTTGCTATAATCAATCTTGATGCTAAGGCTTTTATTTTTGCTTGTTTGTTTGGAGTTTTTGGTTTTTTTTTTTTTGTTTGGTTGTTTTTTTTTTAAGAATGCATATGGCACTTTTGCTTGAGAGGATGAAAGCATTCTGGGCAAATCCATGCATGTGCAAGTTTAAATTTTGGCTTCTGTGATCATTCATACCATTGACATATCATTCTGCTCGACTTCAGGGAAATCCTGTTTCAAATACAAAAACGGGTTGAGAAAAGACCAGAGGAGAACTCATTTAAAAGCTGAGATGAACATTCATAGTGAAGGCCTTATATCCAATTGTAATTGTACAGCACCAGCTTTAGGTAATAGGGTGTTACACTTTTGCATTGATAAAAGGAAAATTGGCAATTCTATTTCTAACAAATACGTTTTAAATAGAGTTCCACTTGACAGTTATGAATTTACAATTGTATAAGTCCACCTGTTCCTATTTTTATTTTCCTGGCAACAGCGAAAATTGGATTAAAAAAGTTCCACAAATCTAAATATTTTCCAGATCTTTGAGCTCAAGCTTTTTCCACTGCTGCAATAACTTGAAGGGAAGATAG
Source organism: Anabacerthia variegaticeps (assembly GCA_035583185.1). NCBI lineage: Eukaryota > Metazoa > Chordata > Aves > Passeriformes > Furnariidae > Anabacerthia > Anabacerthia variegaticeps. Next base: position 25,404,328 of record JAWWEW010000012.1, on the reverse strand, counting down.
AAAATAGCTGTATGTCCTCTTTATGTCTGTATGTTTTCCATCTTCTACTTCTCTAGACCTTGCAAAGGATTTGCAACCTTAGGTGCTGCTGCTGTCTCTGCTGAGATATTCTTCTGGCTGTGATTCTCTGGGAGAGTTAACTGATGCCCTTGAGTGCTTTGGGCCAAAAGAGTTGTCCATGTTCTTCCTAAAACCAGCCACCTGAAAGGCTGTTCTGCAGGGCAGAATTGCAGCAAGGGAGATTTTGTTAAGACTGTTTGGCTGCATCCACTTTAGAGATTGCAGTGGTAAAATAATTTGTCAGGAACAGTTTGTTACAGTGGCAGCACTGCAGAACAATCCAGATCCTGCCTACAGACCACAACAAAGGGATGCAGGGAAAAAGATTTTCAATACAAGCAACTTAAATCCTAAATTAATTTCTAAAATAAGATATGATAAATAGCCTGCCTCAGTGCATAATACATTGATAGCAACAATAATCCTAACAGCTATGCTATTGCACAATTAGATTCCAAAGTTCCTGATTTTAAAACAGTTAAAGAGCTGAAAGTCAAGAAAGTACAAAATTGCTGGGGAGTTTCCTTTCAGCCGGGATGAAATTAAGCAGGTTACTCTGAGCACTGGTTGCAACCATAAGTTTAATTAATTAACGGTTCAGGGCACAAGACTTCTGATAAAGAAGACTCTTTGTGGAAAAGAAAAAACAATAATAAAATGAATTTTTATTTTCCCAAGAAAATTAATTAAGTACTGGTTGCTTTTAATGGGTTTTACCCCTGCTGCCTTGCCCACCCCTACCTGATTTGCTAATTAGGCTCCATGTCATCAAGAGATGATCAAGCCTCCTTGTAAAAGGAGTCCCTGCAGAGGCTGCCTGACTGCCTGGGGCTGGAAGTTTCCAAAAACAGTTAAAAAGATTGAAGAAAGTAAAATGAACGAGTAAAAAGGAACATGGATTTTTCAAGCAGTTCAGGTACCAAGATGTGGCTATAATTGTAATATTTTTTTAATCTT
>JAWWEW010000012.1:25361639-25403211 GCA_035583185.1 Anabacerthia variegaticeps | reverse complement strand
GAGTAAAAAGGAACATGGATTTTTCAAGCAGTTCAGGTACCAAGATGTGGCTATAATTGTAATATTTTTTTAATCTTCTTACTATACAGTGAATTTGCGTTCTTCTTTGCCTTTTAAGATACTCCTCTGTGTTCATGAAAGTCAATGAACAAGCTTTTATGGGTCAGATTTGTAAGGTTGTTTTGACTGGTGGATTCCTATCAGAATTAGGCTCTCAAATGCTATTTAAAGTCTCACTGAGTGCCAATCTACATCCCTAAGCAGTTTAAAAAGTCACCACATAATAATTTTCATTAGGTCTGTGATCAGGTATTCATCATTCTGGCTAAGGCGAAGAAAGGTTTGGGTGGTTTGAATAAAACACAGAACATTTGGAATTCAGACAGCAAGAAAATATAGTGAGAGTGAAAAGAGAAATCCCTAACTGTAATGCAAACATCCTGGAGTTTTCAAGTCCTCGGGGTATCCTGCTTCATGAGTTCAGCTGTGGTGTTTACTTGGTTCAGATATACTGAAGCTCTTTGGAGACTCTTTTCATTTTTAAAATTGATCAAATTTGTTTAGCTACAGTAGTGAAAAACTGGTTTAAAATTAACATGATCCACAGAAATCCAGCAGCCCCTGTGGATGCCAACTAAGCTCCAGTCTCCAGCAGAAATTGTGGGCAAAGCAGTGGATGGGGGACAAAGGAAGGCTGATCTCTAGTTGGGGTGATGGTTCCAGCAGCCTTCTTTCCTTTGTGAGCTAAATGTTATTATGAAAACGAGTGAGAAATGAGTGTTCACATAATGTAAGTTCATAAAGAATTTATATGTGTGATCCATGCATGTTTAGTTCTGTGTGTGTTCTGTCTCAGTCAACAGACAGCACTGTAGTTGAAGGTTAAGAATATTGGAACTGTGCAAAGGTATTATTTCATCTGAACAGTCACCCTGCAGAAATGTGCAAACCTAGGACTCTTTGAGCTGGAGACAATATCTTGATGCTTTTTTTTTTTCTGTTTATGATTTGTTAATTGCTTTTTGAAGCCTTTGAGTTTTCCTCTGTCTGGAAATCTCACCTGTGGGATCACACCGCGCACTAGCTTTTCCCCTGGTAGCAGGAAAAGAAAAGATGATGCTACAGCCTGTTTCTGTCCCTCTGTGTCTGTCTGTCCCACAGGGTAGGCAGGCAGGCCAGGGGATAATCTCTGTCAGTCTGAACTTTGTGACAGGTACTGAAAACAGATTCTGTACAAGTGCTGGACTTGGTCACCTTCTAGACCAGTGAAATTAAAACATTACTGAAACTCCCTGGAAGGGAAGATTAAATTTTTTCTATTAAATTGTACTCCTTGGTCAAAGAAGTAGAAGATTCAAAGCAGACAATGTATCAGTGGTTAGAGAATATAATTATCCTTGAGGCCGTAAGAGAAAAATCATAGTGATTGAAAACTTTTACCCAAGAGAACAAAACTTTTCCTATTAGAAAATATTCTAGTAGTGCCTCAGGGATTAGAAAAAATCAAGTTCAAATACAGAATAAAGGTGATAATGCACTTCTCTGCACTTTATACTTTGTGATCCTGTATTCCAGTAACAAGCAGGGGTCTTTTTCTTATGTTCTTCCTCCTGGGTTAAGAAACAGTATGGGCAGTTAAACAGTGATGCTCTCACACTGCTGGAGTCCCTCTAGGTAAATGTGCTTGATCCCCCGTTAACCTCCCATTGCTGAGGGGTCTTTTGCTGGAGTGAGTGCTGTTTGAGGTGTTTTGCTCTGCTGAGGATATCATCATGTGGATATCATCATGTCTAGTAATGTCTTTTGAATTGAAAGGCTGCTCCTGATCTAGCCAGTTTGTCAATTGGTTCCAGCTGTTCCACATTATTGATCAGTTTGTGGATGGAATGATTGCCAGCTCTCCAGAAGAGCATCTGTTTAAGGGTGTTCTTCACTTTTTGTTTATTTATTCTGTCTCCTCACAAGCTGAAGCAAATATTAGTCTCATCATTATGTTCTGAACAGGTAATTCTGTCATCATGGCTTAAAAAAGTTATCATGTGTTTTTTAAGGCATATTAGCATGTCTGTGTGCATGTTTTTAGCACTATCATTCTATTTCATTCTGCAGGGGGTAGGTGACAATTGACTGCTTGTTCTGTCACTTTGGGTCTCTGGCTTAAAGTCTAAGAGAAGACTTTTACAGCTGAGTATTAATTACCAAATGTATGAAGGCTTTAGAAGCATCAAGAAAGCAGGAGGAATTGGGTACCTTTGGAATTTATATTTGCAGATTTGTTTAGATCTTCATTAACAAACTGTGTTACGGATCTATAAAATGTAGCTTCACATCTCTGTTTCTTTCTTAATGTGCTTCTGTAGGAGGACTTATAAGGAAACATTACAGCTAGTAATCGGGATATTTTGTTTAGGTCCAGAATTTTAGAATCCTTTTAGGCAAATCCTGTCCATTTATGGACCCATACCAAGCTTCGGGGATCTGCGGACTGTGAGAGTCATGGAATTAAAAAACATGGATTAGCTGCAGTGTCCTCAGATAACTACTGACCAATCCTAATGTTTGGTTGCCATGAGAAAATGGGGGGGGGGGAAGATAATTATTTCATTTTCAGACTAGAGATAAGTAGAAAGAAAAAATATGATCTTGGTACTTAGTAATATAAGGTGCAATTTTCCCTCTCAAAAAAGTAGCTCCAAGTAATGCATAATAAATGTGAGTGTGAGCTGTGAAAGCGATGAGAGCACTGTTGAATTAATAAGGATACTCTTTGCCTGTAAATTTGTTTCTCTCATGATTTCATTCTTTCACTTATAAATCAGGAGATGTTTGTTAAATATTCTCTTATTCAAGCACAAGTAGTTATCAAATACCATACCTAACGTGCCTATGAGCTGCTTGTGGTCTTTTCTGCTTCTGAGGCTTAGCATAAGAAATGTCAGAAGAAAAAATGCTTTACATTAGACTTGGGGCTAGAAATATAACAGGCTTTCAGTAATGATATATGATCAGAATTATGCAAAGATGATGAAAAGATCTCCGTGGAATTTTGTTCAAAAATGTTTCCCTTATGGGAGCATCCTATGAAACCAATTAAGAATAAACCCAAGAGGATTCTATTGAATTTGTTCCAAAGAGCTACTGTGTGTAATAAAGAGCAATTGCTCTTTTTGTAGGCTTTTTTTTTTAATCATCCTTCAGAAGATCATGAATAATTATACCTCTGCTAGCAAATCTCAGAGGCTGGTTTTAAAAATCTGCAAGAATTTCCCAGAGGAATTAATTTCTGTAGGTTTGTTTTGTTCAGTATGATCATATTCTTTAGGACAATTACTCATTTCTTTTGTGATACTTTTGAGAATTCAGTGTTTTCATATAGGCCAGCCAAACCTTGAGGTAGAGGAGCCACATTGCTTTCAAAATTTTGGTTCCTTCAGAAATCCCCATCACGTATGTACTTGAAAAATGCCCTCTACTAAAACATGCACAAAAAAAAATGCCTGGCTAATAGCCAAGAACTGGAATGGTGGCTAATGGCAGCTACTTGTTCTAAAATAGTTTCAGAGAGTAGAGCAGGACCCAGACCCTGGAAGATGTTTTAAAGAATATTTTGGTTTTAAACTACACAGAAAAATATCCCTCTGCTATATTTGTGATTCTATGCTCTTCATGATGCAAAAGTTTTTATAGGGCAAAAGAATCGGCTATTTTTCTGGTGGTTAATAGTTCTTATCTGAAAATTCAGTAGTTGGAAGTAGTTTAAGTCTTGGTAGCTCCTTGTGGAGAAGAAAGGAGGCTTTCCTAAGGCAAGCTGTCCTGAAGAGTTAGGGTCTCTCCTACCACCACTTCCTGCACATTTTCCTTTGCATTCTATAGAACTTTTATTGTTGAGGATAGTTTCTAGGTTTCTTGTAAAATCTGCTCTTTATATATCCTGATTTGCATCAAATACACTGTTAGAGGACTTGTGTCAAGTTTTGCCATAGAGGAACTCGGTCCTTGAGCAACATGTTTAGTCATGTTCTGATTCAGGCTACTTATTTTGAAAGCTTGGGTAACTGTGGGTTTAACATTGGAGGTCCATAGAAAGGACAAGCTGAATGGAAGGCTTAAGAGAAGGAGGAACTTATGGAATGTGTAAAATAATATCATTACAAGACTCAGATGAGACTTGGAATATGTCTGGACTGCTTGCCTCTCTTCTGTCCAATGGGCAAAATAGGCTGCTTCTTCTTAAAGTATTTATGTAGTCAAGGAGCATGACCAGAGATACAGGTGACACTAGTCTAAGGAGAAATGAAGAATTTAAGCAGTCATGATCACAAGATGACAAAATCAGTCTTAGGTGCCTGGATTGGTGCACAGCAACGGAGCTACTGGGAAGCAAAGTACCTACGGAGTAAATCAGGTGATACTGGTTTTTGAGCAATTAATGGTCAACAGTCCCTCTACAGAAACAATAAAGTAGGAATGCCATAAGCATTCCATTAAAGTAGAAAATCTTTCCTTGTCTTGCCAAAAGAAGAAAGCCAGGTGTAACACAAGGGTTCACTGTTTTTTCACCCTTGGGAAGGCTGAGTAACTGGAAGCACACTTGGCATTTGAATAGTCTCCTCATGTCACTCCTTAAAAGTCAATCACAACTCCTGTAAACTGGAGTTGGACAAAATAAATGCACTTAAAGGGCTGCTGGTGCCTGCCAACCCTAATCAGGCCTCATCAATCAGTCTCACACTGCACAGCACTAATTACTGCAGTTAGGCACCCAGTCCTGTGGCACCTCCTTCACAGACCCTGCCTGCAGGTTGTCCTTTTAACCAGATTCTCCCTCTCCCTCCTTTTCACTCGGATCTCTGCTGTTCTGTAAACTGCCACCTTCTCATACTGATACCTCTTTCTTTGTATGCTCTCATAGATCCATGGCAATGCTGAGGGGGAGTGTTCCCCTTATCCTACCGGACATGGGAGCTCAGAAATAAATTACCCCAAAGGAGCAGGCCATTTTGTGGTAATTCCCAAAGGGTAGCAGCGCTTGAGGCCAGTGCTCATCCCTCATAGAGACGTTGATCTGACCCATGTAGAACATGCTTTGGAATACAGGGAGATGGATGAAGTCAAGGCTCATGCTTTGTACCGGCTCTTCAGCTACAGTTCAGCTTTCTCTTTGTTGTAGAAAAGCAATCACCATTAAGGATCTGATGAACCAGAGCTGCCTCTCTGTCTGGAACTTAATTGTGTGTCAGTTTGTAGCCTTTGCTGTGTCAGGGAATGAGACAGCTGCACCTGTTTGTGGCAGAACAGGCCAGGCCAAAGTACAGCCTGCTCGCTGAGCCGTGGCTGTGGTGCCATGGCCAGGGAATGTCACCTCACAGCTGCTGCCAGCGGTGGGCTGGCTGTGCTGGTGACATCCTCTGGGATGTCTGCCTGACACAGTGGGGTGTGTCTGGGCATGGTTAAAGCAGACTCATGGTAGTGAAGGTACCTCACCTGGCAGTGCAAGGTAAGTGGGAAGGATTCCTCTTTTAACTAACAGGTTTTGTACTAGAGGTTTGTAAAGCAACTGGATTCTGAGAATAAGTATGTATTTCAGTGCAGTACTTATTGGCCTTTTGTTTAAGCCTGAAACAAGCTGTCTTATTTAAAGGGAAAGAGAGAATCAAGTGTGTGAGGGTATTGTCACTCTAAAAGAGCTACCTGGTTCTGAGGTGGATATACAGTGGAAACAAAGGCAACAAAACAGTCTTGCTGACACTTTCTAGGAATAAAAACAGTTGTTCTGTTTGTCCCCCAGCACTTTATTGAACCAGAGCTTCAGAGCCTGGTTCACTTCAAATTCATGCTTAATGAAGCATAACTTGTATTAATAGCAGCTAGACAGTGTAATAGAAATTTCAGCTGGACCACAAAATCTGACAATGGCTCAAGTAGCAAAGACTGGCAAAGCCCAGTTGTGATGCACTCCAGAGATTTCAATCCACTTGCTAATGACACTGCCCATGAATCACTGCCCACGTAAGCAGAAGCCTGTTTCTGGATAGCAAAACCCCTTCACAAGAGCCAGAGGGTGTTTTAACAGCAGCATCAGTGAGGTGCAATGCACAAATACTGCCAGAGAAACACATTACAGAATATGGAAGGAAAAAATCTGGTGAGTATTAAAAGCCAACCTGACAGCTTTTAAAAGCTAGGAGAATACTTTTAATAGTCAGCTCTTCATTTTCAAAGATATTCGAGAGTTTTTTGGCATCTTGGATACTCCAGGGGGTTTTATAGACAGCACTAAGCCTGAGCTAATAAGTTGTGTCAAATACAAGGTGACTGTGGGGAGCATTGTAGGGAGATATCCAGCCTGACTTCATACCTGAACCAGCAGGCTTGAGCAGCCTCAGTTCTGAGCTCTGCAAACACAGCTGCTCAGCTTCTTGGCAGAGCATGCAGTAGTGCACCTGCTTTCCTTTGGCAGCACACCTGAGGTGCTAAGCCCTCTCCAATCCAGCTGCCTTTGCGTCAAGCCATCTTGGGAGCTGCTTCACCTGTGCTACTGTTTATTCACAGATAAACTGCTGAAGGATTAATCTGAGTTGATTGTACTTGTCAAGTCAGAGAGGCTAATGAGTGGCTTACGTTCCCATCTCATGCTCTGTACCAAAAGATCCAAAATACTTTACAGAGTTAACTAATCAATATATAAAGTGCATTACACAAAGCAACATGTGCTTTGTTTCATCTAGTTATTGATCTTTGCTTGTTGACTGAATGAGAGCCTTAGTCTAAGACTAGATGTTTACTGAGAACTATAGGAGAAGAAGGAAAGAATAGACATAAATTGCACCAAGATAGGTAAACAGAATCTGCTAACCCCATCTGATACAGTGCCCAGTTTGGATTCTTCAGGTTTTAAACGTTCAGAAGTCCAGTATCTTGCTTACACAAGGCTACCCAGAGAGGCTGTGGAGTCTGTTTCCCTGGAGTTATTCAAAACCCACCTGAACGTGGTGCTGGCAGGCTGTTTGAGGTGTAGGTGACCCTGCTTGAGCAGGAGGGTTGGTCAGACTGACCTCCGGAGGTCCCTTCCAGACTCAGCCATTCTGTGATTCTGTGATACAGCATTAGCTACGAAGTACCAGGGCAACAGCAAAATGGTTTAGCTTTTAAACTGTGGTGTCTTACCTGATACAGGTAGTAGTCATTTTTGGGTCTTGAGGAATCTATGTATCTCATACAAACTTCTATCTATGCCATAAATATCCTGGTGTAGTCTGGTCAACAATTTGTAGGCTTCCATGGATTATAAACTATTTTAAAGAGTGGTTAAGATAATTCCCCAACTCCACTGATGCCCATACCACAAATCTCATTAATGTTACAGCAGCTAAAATGTTACCTTTTAGAAATCTCAAAATCTGGGTTTTTTCTTAAGGAAAAACTGATATTTATTTTTTTAAAAGAAAAAAAAATCTTTAAAATGTCTGTAACAAACATGATGCTTTTCTGTCTATAAATGATGAGCAAAACCTCTTGAACTGAGGACTGGGTCTGAATGCTCAATAATTGTATTTTAAATTGTAAGAAGTTATTAGCTACTGTAACCTGATCTGCACAAAAATAAGCAGAAAAGAATGTAGCAATTTGACTCCTTTTTTTTCTGTAGTTCCACAAGGGCCTGAGAATTGGAGAATTTCCCAATACAGAGGCCAACTAGCAAAGCTACTTTTTAACATTTATTGGTTTTGAACCCTTTATTAATAGTCATGTGTAGTGTTCAGGCAAGGCTGAATCTTGTTTGTCAGCACTCCAGCAAATCATTCCTTCTCTTTCATCTGCCAGCCTGACTGATGTCACTTTTGTTTCTTCTCTTAGTGCCCCCTCATCCATCTCCACATTACAGTCACGCATTCACTCCTGTTGCCAGTGATGGTTGGAGGTTTTGTAAGATCTGGTTGCTGGTCCTGAACCTTCTCCCCCAACCCAAACTGCTGCTGGGGCTGTCTTAGTGTTTATTCTGTATTATATTAGTAGGCTTTCCAGGGAGGAATAGGTTGCCTCTCAATTCATCTGTCCCATGGGCATTGGTTTTCATCGCACAGGGGTTCTGAAGGAGCTGGTGACCAAGGATGATGTTTCTGGATGAGGCAGTCTGATGATGGCCAAACTGGTTTTTAGAGGGTGACTCTTCAATGTCTTGTGAAAGCCAACCCACACTAAAGTGCCCCAAAATGCAATCACATGCAGACTGACAGAGTAGACATGTTTCAAAATCCTAGCTAATTTCTTGTTCTGTCCCCCTTGAATGAAGGTAGTAGTGAGGGTTAATTTTCTCTGGGATAATTATTCCACTTAGAATGGATGTACTTACAAATTAGTACAATAAATACCTGTTTTCACTGAAAATCACCAAGCAAAATAACTTGTGTGTACTCTAGGCTTTTGAGACAGCATAAATAAGATTGATGCTTCCTGCTTTAATAGGCTTTTTGCCTCAACAGCTATTTTGGCTAAATGCCTCAGCTTTGCCTTGGCATTTACTTAAGCAGCAGAGGACACGTATTCTGTAACAATACTCTGGTCTCTGAACTAGCTCCCTCAGCTATCCTAAATGGGACTGAGACCAGCTGTTTGGGATGAATGGCATTTATTTATTGTGAAAAGAAACCTGAAAAAGACAATGTTGCCACTAAATTGAAGAAATATATGGGATACAGGCTTTGAACTTGAACTTTGTGCATGTTAATTTTGAAGTCTCTCCACTGGTTTCCCAATTTCAAGTCTCTCACCAGCTCTGTGCTTATTCTTCTCTTCTTAACATGTGTACACTGGGAATGCAATGCTGGTGGCTGATAGCTTTATCCTTACATGTAAGCCCTACTTCTTACCTTTTACCTGTCTCAGAAGTATTGTAGGTTTTAAAAAAAATAAATAAAAATGTCACATCTTAGTAATCCCTGGAATGAGGCCTTGTTCTCAGTGTCAGGTTGTCCTTGGAGGAGGATCACCTTGTCAGGGTGAAAGCAGGCGTTAACATTTAGATTTTACCTTTTAAAACATAATATGCTGGAAGAAGCTATGAGCATTGTGCATTTCAGAACTCCTCTTGCTGTTCTGCCTGCACCTCAGTGCTTCTTACTGTCCTTGATTTTGTCCTATCAGGAGACATCTCTCATCACATCGTGCATTTTCAATTCTTGTTTGTGGAATTTGGGACCAGAAGATTAATGGCATGCATAATACGGGAGAAAGTACTTGTGGTTCTTTAAGAACTTTTGGAAATTAGTTGTGCTTCTTGACATGATAAAAAGAAATTTTGTTGTCTGAAACATTTTAATAATACTCAGATTAATATTCAGAAAGTACAGAACAGTTCAATGAATTTCCCAGACCACTGTAGATCTGGTCCTAGTGTTTATGAAAACAGAGGTTTTTTTAGTCTTGGATAACCAATTTTTTTTTTTATATTCAACTTTCCCTAATAGGTAGAGATTACAATATCTTTATATATTTGTCATGTATTTAAGGAGAAAATTACATTCAGTATAAATAAAGAATTTCATTAGGACTTGATTGTCGCTATTACAATTATCTGCTTTCCCTGGACAGAGCTGTTCCCTTTCAGGCAACTGGTTGTCACAGTGTGCTTCAGTCTGCAAATGAGCTGTGGGATTTGCCTGTGATGGCCATAGTTGTGATCTGCAGTAATTGGATTCACTTAGGCACCATGCTACACAGGCTGTTATGTTGGACTGAGCACGGGCAGGGCGCACACCATACATTAGGAAAGAGAACTAGAAAAGTGGGTTTAGATCCATTTCATAAGTGTAAACAGTGAAGGACAAGGGAGGATGAACCTTATGAAGATGAGAGGCAGAAAATAGAGTCCAGGCTGGCATATTTGAGGCTCATCTCTATCTGCTCTGCCATGTCTCATTCCAGGTAGCATTTGTAATTCTTTTTTTTATTGTTATCCATTCTGTCTGGTCTCATCCATGGGAATGAATCCCAGTGTCCTCCGTGCTATAGCCTATAAATAGAATGGACTACCCCCAAAATCTTATGAGGTCAATATTAAACAGGCCACAACAAACAGCTACATGGCAGACAGACAGTGGAAAGCAGTGAGACAAAGCTGAACAGTCAGGCAAGGAGCAATCCCTTCTTGAATCTTTTATTCCCTACAGAATGACTGTTTCTATCTTGAATATTTTCACTTATGAGTGGCACAGAAGAAAAATTCAGAAATGTGAGGAGTTCTTTTACCTGGAGAAAGGCAGACTGTGGATGTCACTACTGAGGGCTGTCCCAAGCATTTCATCCACAGAGAGATTGAGTATTTGGTTCTTGCTGGAGTTGTTAACAGTATAGCTAATTGAGCTGGTGATTCCTTTTGCCATAAATATCTGCTGGATGAAACGAGACAGAAATGTCCTGCAGTGAGCTGCAGAAAGATCTCAGATACCACAGTAAGGGGGAGATACAAGAGCATATGTAAAATGAAGCAGAACAATCAATCCTCCCCACAAACTCTGTCAACAGAAAAATACTTTGCTTGTTCTAAAGATATAACTGAACTTGGGGCACCACTGAAGCTCTGAAACTCTCAGCATCTCGTTCCTGCCTATCTTATGTGAAGACTTAAACTTCACAAACAAGATCCAGAGTTTGTGCTCTCTTCATTGACCACCACGGAGCAAGAGCAGACAGAATCCCTTCTTTTCCCTTGAAAAAGCAACAAGCAGAGCTAGAAAGGCTTAAAAATTAAGCCTTGCTTAAAAATTTTTAACCTCAGAAACACAGTTGCACTCTTTCATGAAATGCTAAATTTCTCAAGGTTTTGCTTATATTTATGTATGAACTCTGTTCTAAGGATGATATTTGCACTAATGTGCCTAAATAATTTTTCCCTCCTTTTATCCATGATTATGTTCAGGGAAGTTGTAGTTTTTTCTTTATTTTTTTTAAGGTCAGACTAGAAAGACATTTCAACCCTCTAACTTAAAACACAGGGGAAAAAAAGACCACCTGTTTTTCCTCACTCTAAGGTCTTTAATGATTTTTGTGTCTAGTATGTCTCGCTGTCCATGTCTCTTTGTAATGCCATTAACTTTACAGCACATGACATTTTACAAAGTCTTGGGAAATCTGGAGACAGCTGTGTGTTAATTTTGTTTTACCAGAATCTTTTACACAGATTAGTTTTTCTCTCTGAGCTCCTGCAGCACTTTTTATCATTCATCTGTGTTTGTAAATCCCTTTTTGGTGCTGGTTTCATCTGAGCAGACGTTTCTGATTGAGGAGTTAGTGGGATTCATACAGGATTTGCTGTCTCTGGGAGCTTCCCTGCTGGAAGGCACTCTCTGATTCCCTTGCTGAGCTTTCCCCTAAGCCCATTCATGCAGAAGCAGCCAGGGAAATTTAAAAACTGCCCGTGGTCTTACTTACTGTCTCATTTTTGTTGAAAAGCATCAGGCTGTAACTTCTTTCTTGGGGAGGGTGAGAGGAGAGGTGGGGACTGTGAGTACTGCTGAACTGGGCAGGGAGCAGTGTGGAAGCTGGGAGAAAATGTTTCCCAGATTCCCAGAATATGCTGAACTGGAAGGGATCCCCAGGGATCATCGAGTCCTGCTCTTGGCCCTGCACGGGACCATCCCCAGGAGCCACACCTGCCACAGAGTGTGTGGTGGAAGGCAGCGATCCTCACAGGCTGTACTTTCTGTGCTAGGCTACGTTCAGGGAATTTGGTGTGGTCAACCTGAATAACTGTAAATCACAACTTCTAGAACACCAAGCTTTTTGTTGGCTGCTCTACTCTGCAGAATAATCTTTGTCATGGCAGGAAGGCAAATATGAATCTGTTGGTCCTACATCTGCTCCTGCTTATGTTTCTTTTTGCATTTCATATGTGTAATAGTATACCATTAGATCAACTACAACTGTTTAGAAATACTGACATCTATGAACATTTGCCTAGATGTGAGCCATCAGTATAGCACAGAATGGTTTGGGTTGGAAGGGACCTTAAAGATCATTCAGTTCCAACCCCTTGCCATGGGCAGGGACACCTTCCACTAGCCCAGGTTGCTCCAAGCCCTGTCCAACATGACCTTGAGCACTGCCAGGGATGGGACAGCCACAGCTTCTCTGGGCAACCTGTGCCAGGGTCTGCCCCCCCTCACAGGGAAGGATTTTTTCCTCATATCTAATCTAAACCTCCTCCCCTTCAGTTTGAAGCCAGACAAGAGCTAAATACTAGTTTCTGTCCCTTGCTGTAACTGCTACTGCCTTACCTTGCCCTTGATTTTAGGACTAGGACCAGCTGCTAGGTTCACGTTTCCAGTGTGGCAGAGGACTCATGTTTGGATGTTGTCATAGTACAAGCAATAATTTCTATCAGTTAACTTTTAATTTTCAGTTCTTTATTCCTATTGTATCTTGTGTGTAACTAAGAAAAGAAAATGCTTCAGATTTGTGCATCCCTGTTAGGAGGTTTTCAGCTTCCTAAATGGGTGAAGATGTGGCAGAGTGTTTGACTGCTTGAAATATCTTAATAAATAGAGTAAGCCACTATGATTTGTTGATCTTCTGAATTCAGCAATGAGGATCATGAATTCATTTTGTTTCTTTGAATCACTGCAATTTCAGTAAAAGTAGTTAGGTCTAGACTCAGGACTTCTGAAAAACCCATACTAAATTCTGGACAGTGCTAGCATCTTTTTAAATTACTAGAAACAAGATGCATGGTCCAATCCTTGCAAGCCTTCTCAGGTCATTGCACACAAGATAAACATTTTGTATTAAGAGAGTGCCAGGAGTTAATGCCTGCTCTGGTTGGGACTAATGTGGGATACAATTTGCTTTCTTTCCTCTTTTATTTTATCAACTAAGGACACAAAAAGGATAACCCCAGCTTGCATTGAAGGGTGAGGGCAGAGAGAAGGCTGTCAGGAAAGGCTCTCTAAGGAGGGAAGGATAATTAGATTTCAAAACTCTTTTTCTTTTAAGAAAACAGGCCCTGCAGCCAGGCAGGCTGATGGTGAGCCCAGCCTTGCTGGTGGGAAACTCAGCAAGTTTTAATATTAAAGAGTGAAAATGACCAGATTTAATCACATGTTATGCTAAAGGGAATAACCTTTCAGGACTGCAGGAGGTATTATTTAAATATGTCTTCTTGGCCCTCCTCAGGTAAAGAGGAAATGGAACTTTATACCAAAGCCATGTTTATGTGAATTTGGAGTATGAGGGATTTATGAAGGCCTGGCTACTGTAAAATTCATTTCTGCTGTAGGCTGTTAGCAGTGAAAATTAAATCACGGACAAGGAGATATCAAGAACTATAGGGCAAATCCCTTAAGCTAATGTGCCTACTGCAATTAGCTCTAATTTTTTAATAACATGGCTATTTTATTTTCCTAAACTCAAAAATTGTACACAAACACAAGACAAGGTCTGGTTGACCTTGCATAATTGACAATGTGGTGATTGGATAAAGGTTGGACTTGATGATCTTGGAGGTCTTTTCAGTCTAAATGATTCTGTGATTGTGTGAGGACAAAATGTAAGTTATTTTATAGGCTATTTGAGGCCGGTCTTCAAAAATGGAAACAATTACTTGTGTACATATTTCTCCTCTTACATATAAAATGGATTTTGTTATACAGCTCAAATAACAGCAGGTCAATAATATGTTAAAAATTAATACCTATAATCTGTTTAGACATATTTAATTTGCTCTGTCATTACATATTTTTACTTGCAAGAAAGTTGTGTTTAGTAAGACTTCTTTAGGCTATTGCACCTTTACAGATAAGTATGATAATGCTTTATGACGTTTGGCATATATTTGACCTTAGCATGTGAAAATTTTCAATTGATACCTTACCTGTATAGGTGAAGCTATTTTCAAAGTATATGCTACATGTATATTATATTGAAATAGCATTTAGAAAGGTATTTATCAGTTCGTTGCACTGGGGGGAGTTTGGAGTTTCCAAAACTCCAGCCTGCCATAGGATGTTATGCCACGGAAGTCAGGAGTGAAAAGCATTTGTTGTGTTCAGCCCTGCCCAGCAAGGGATGGAGACAGTGATTTGGATGTTCAGGTTAAGCTTTTGTTTGTCACTGAGACTTCTGAAAACTCCAAAGAGCTGAATTGCATCTTAGCTGATGTTGGGAGCTTAACTGCACGTGGCCAATGATGTGTATATGTTGAGGTTTCATTGTGTTGTGTATTTATTTGTGTTGTGATGTGTACATCACACCCCATGCAGTCAGTGTAACATGTTAAAGAACCCAAGGAGGTTCAGGAGCTAAGAAGGAGGCAGAAGGCACAAAGCACTCAGGTGGAGCCCTATATGTGATGAGATCCCATCTATCATTACATGAGCTAGTGCAATTCATGGGCAGGTGGCTCAAAATTGTGGGTTTTTCCCTTTGTACTATTTCACATTTTATAAGCGTAATATATGGTATATTCATCCTCCTCTTTAATATTTTATCACCTTTTATCACACCAAAATGAAGTGTGAAAATAGATGGCTATTAAATGTAAATACCAATAGGTCTTCAGAAAGTTCCTTTTCCCTTGCTTCCCTTTCCCTATTTCAGCAGCAGGATGCCAAGTTATGTGGATGCTCTAAAATTGGAGTGAGTCTTTGACATGTGGCACATTCCTGCCTAGGAATGAGCAAAAGAGCTGACAGATATGGACCAGGCATTTAACCTTTGCCACCAGAGTTGTGTTAAAGGGTTATTGTTCAGGAAATGAGAACATCCCAATAACTGGTGAAATAAGGATTACAGAACATTACCTTTTATGTGAAATTCTAAAATTATATTTATTGGCCAATTCACAGAAAGTGCCATAGTGACCACAAAAATGAATTTGGCTTTATACAGGTACAGATGTACAGAACAAACTTTAAAATAACAGATTTATTTTGATTATGCATTGAATCAGTCATGTGGAAAACATGGATATTAACATTGTTGAATTCATAGATGACTGTGCAAATTGACATGGCTTTTTGAAATACACCACTATGCCAGGGAAGGGGTTTTGTACAAATTTCTTCCCACTACATGTAAAGTTGGGTTTCATGTACTGTACTATGTGTCAAAATTTACTGTACATTTTCAGAAAGAAAGGGTTGGGTTTTTTCAAACAGCAGACTTGTGTCTGTTCAAAATTAATTTCATATTCACCTTTTTGATTGCATATAGTAATTTAATTCATCATACTGCATAAATGGTATAGATTCATGCTTTCAGAAATGCAATTAGCATCTGCAACAAGACATTTCAAGATGTGGCTTATGGTTGTTTCACATGAAGATATTTCATATAAGAGTATCTCTTCTGAATGGAAGAGTCTGTTGGTTTGAGACAATTCAGGAGTCACAACCATAAAGCATATGTTTATTTGAATCCCTTCTCTGGTATACTTTTATTATCAATAGAAGTGGCCACAACTACACAGAAATTGGACTGCTAGGAAGCAATCCCAAGCTATAAAATACATGCTACCAACTGCAGTTACTGCCCCTCAACAAGACCTAATGCACCAACATGGAAGCAATCTGGGAATGTGGAACTGTTCTACATTTTTGCAGACAGATGAAGTATCACTTTTAGTGTCCAGCTATGATGAAAAATGAAATAGAATTGTCCCAGCCAATTAGAGCACAGCTGTTGCAATGATTAGTTCTCCCTCTTCAAAATCCTACACTCTCAGTAATATAGAAAATTTTTAATAACTATATGGTTAATTCTAACTAGAACAACCCCTTTCACCAAAGTGCAGCATTATTCAGGGTGAATGTCTGACTCCTGCTCTGCTGCTCATCTCAATTTAAGTCATGTTTTACAGCTCCTTGCTCAGGAATTACTCTTCTTTTCCCTCTCCCTTTGTGTGGCAACCTCCTCACCTTGCAAGGCTCATTCATCTTCCCACTCAGTCTATTCGGTTGCTCTTCAAGCAGTGGCTCATTTTGGAAAGGTGAGCAGAGAAGTGGCAAGTGCTCATTGATGACAATTCATCTCTCCCTCCAGTATAGTTCGCACAATGCTGACTGACACCTCCTGGCCACACAGTTGTGCTGAGGGAAGTGTAGACTTCCCTGAAGTCAGCCCTGGAAGCCTTAGTGCTCCCGCTCTCCCTTTCACACCAACCCTTGTAGACAGCAAACAAGGGAGATAGTTTTATCTCCCTTGGCTCTTGGTGATGCAGTGGGCCTTTGAGCACAAGGATTTCTCTTCTGGTATGGCCAGAGAAGGAGGAAACACATCAATTAAAAGAGCCAAGCTGCCTTTGTACACCCTTCCTGTCTGCCTGTGGGGTCAGGGTTCTGAGCCAGAGAACAGAGGTTTGCTTGAGGCATGCTTGAAAATGACCCACGTAGTCATCATGCCAGTCAGAGACCATAAATGCCTCACAGATTTGCAATATAATGCATGGCAGTAATCAGAAAAGCTGGCACAATTCTATTTCTATGAAGCAGTGCGCACATGGCTGGACATCTTGAGTACTTGGTTTAGAAAGTAGGTGCATTCTACCAATGAGACTTGAGGAGAAGCAACACAATCTGTCTTAAATGAAAGTACTCATAGTAGTTACTGACATGTGTAGGGACACTTAAAACCATAGGGACATGAATGACAATGTCTGTTTTCACATTAATGATGGCCATCTGATTTTTAACAAATTACAACTTTGTCTTATTGGTTGGTTGGCTCCAGCATTTATTGGTTTGCTTTGTTAAATCATACCGACATAAAAGACTGCCAAATTCATATCATAGGAGAACTCATCCATAGATTACAGAAAAGATCTTTTAAAAAATCAACTTTCTGTTTATTGTTTAACCTTTGACAACCTATTCAGTGACACACACCAACACAGAGCACTTTAACAGAGTGAACTGACTGTGACTAATTTCAGGAAAAATCAGGGTTTAGTTTTTGTGTTAATGATGTTTCATGAAAAGGTAAGAAATATGAGACTGAAGGAATGAATTGGGATGAGGAGGGTTTCACAGCTTGTCTAATAAATTACCAAAGGCAATGAACTTGATAACTATCTAAAAATATTCAAAGGGTATAAATCATGGTTAGAGGAATTATTTAGAGTGGTGCAAAAGGGTATAACTGGGACTAATGAGATAAAAATTACAAAAAGGATTATTTAAATTCATTTTCAGGGAAAGTTTTCTAGTGGTGAATTCTAACAGGCTCTAGAATAATCTCCTAAGGGAAGCAGTAGAAGCCTCAGGCTTAGAAACATTTAAGTAGGTTGAAGCACCCCTAACACTAGAAAATATATTCTAGGGAACAATTCTGCACTGTTAGCATAATACTCTACCTGCACTACTTTTTCTGTCTACTAATCTTTATTTCTAGGATTTGATGAGTCTAGCAGCAGCTTCTAAACACACTGAAATTTAGATGAAACAGTTCTTAGAAAGCCTAACCATAGCAAGTATTACTCTGCAAGGGAATAACCCATTCTGGTCTACCTTTCCATCCCTGCTGTGATGACCCTTTGAACAGATCTGCCTGTTAACCCCGATCAGGAATTTACTCTAGATTCTGGTGGTGCACTATTTGTAGAATATTTAAAACTCCCATCTCTTTTCAGATGCAACCCACATTTTTAGATCAGTTGTGGAAAACCCAATAAACATGACAGTAGTTGACTCTGAGAATGAAGGTAGTAACTTCAGGATTTTTTCAAGGAAAATCGTTATCCTTGAAATATTATTGTATTATGTATATTTTGAAAAATCATGGGTCCTGACTATGTGGTCACTTAGGAGATTGCGTCAGCACACACTTTATTTAAGGGCCTTTGCAATATGGAGTATAGTCTGTCTTGGGTGCTCCCAGTTCTTCATCAGCCTACAGAGTATGTTTGTTCTAAACAACTTCCGTAACTAATAAACACAGTTGTCTGTGTGCAAAAGCCTCAAATTAAACTGTGTGGTAACTGTACCCTTGAATTTGGGTCACAGCAGACAGAATGTATTGCCCCCAAGCCCCAGGGGCCTTCCTTGGCCCTAAAATTTCCTACTTAATGTACGTACAGTGTAGCAACATCTCTCCTGGTCTTGCCTCCTTCCCAGCTCTGCTGGAGGTGTTGTAACTGCGACTAGGGAGGCACAACTTTAGCTCATTACCACAGCCACCACCTCCACGGTGAGATAAGTAGGTGATTTTTTTTCTATACATATCTATATGTATACACACGTGTGTGTGTGCATATAGAAGTGGTCATCTCAGAACCCTTCAGCATCCTGTTCCTTCTCTTTCTTGTTCATTCTGATAGCTGTCAGTTCTGGACATGAAAACTGCAGGTTTCCATTTTCCTACCATTTGATGATCAAACTTTTAATGTCTCTTTTTTTTTCTACAAGGTTAAAGTCCAGCTCTTTTCACACCAATGTAAACCTTAGCTCTTTCTGTTGTTCCTTCAGAATTCTCTTCTACCTTCCTGTTTACTCTTCCGTAAATAATAATACAATTTTCTAAAAGGACTGACTGCAGCTGATCCATTCCACATTCCAAAGAGCGTGGCCAGCTAAAACAACCATCCACCTTCTCATCTATACGTGTGCACATTACAGCAGGTTGTAGACAAGAATTTACTGCCAATTGCAGGACTGGTTTGAAATGTCAGTGTAGTCACAGACTTGCTCAGGGTTGTCTGATCAAGTCTTTTGTATCTGTTTATATACTTAGAGGAAGCAGGAAAGAAAAAAGACATTGTAATTATAACTTTTTTCTTTTTTTTTTTCCTTAAGATATCCTGAAATCTTCAGCCAAAATTAGATTTATGGCTCAATACACCTAAAGACACCTGAAAGAACTTTATATATAATTGGGAAGTTAAATGCCTCCAAAACCCCAAAACTGTATCCAGGTTTATAGAAAAAGAAAAGGTAGGGCTGAAGAAAAGCCTTTTACTCCCCTGAAATTTTCTGGGTTTCTGAAGTCTGAGGATAGACTATGAATGCAAACCCTTTGTTCCCTATTTGGAGACAGCTTCTCTTTGTGTCTGGCAGGCTTTATGCACCTTGCCCAGGGAAAGATGAACTCTTTTATCATACAATGTACTTAGCTGGGAGAAAAACCCCTTCTGCTTCTTTGTTCTCAGCACAGACATAAATAGTGACATGTAGCTTCAACAGCTGATTAATGCACAATTTCCTGAGTTAGTGCTGAAAATAGGAATGAGGGCTTTTCCTCAACTCTGTTTGCAATGTTTAAACTCTGTTTAATGTTTGCACTGCTTCACACTAGCAAGAATATTTTTTTTATAGGCAATAACTAATGAAGCACCAGCCCAAAGTTCTTGACTGTAACCATTGTGTCATTCCTTTTGCACATGTACAGTGTGCAATTCTCTAGCAGAGCTGCAAGAGAATTATTGAACCATAACAGCACCAAGGTCTTTGATGGTTCTTTTCATCTACAGGACTCCCAGTGCTTTGGGAAGGACATCAGTGTCACTATTCCTATTTGCAGCAGAGATATGGAAACCCTAAGTACTGAACCACTGGCAATACCTACTCAAAAGGCAGTAAAATACCTCTAGGGACAGGGTTACCAGACCTGGTGCCTGCCTTTTCACCACCAGAACTGAAGTTACGGACATACAAAGCCTTCTGCATTCATTTTATTCTGCTAAGTTTTAATAATGCCGGCTAGAATTGTTATTTTAAAACCCTTTCTTAGACAGGGGTCTATGAAATTAAAGCCCTTGCTCCCCTTTCACTTTTGTGTTGTTAAAGCATTTTGTATTTTTATTTTACGATCAAGTCTTCTTTAGGGAACAAGAAAAACAAAGAAAAAACTCCATACCAGGCTACTCCTACCAAGGTGATGAAGTATAATTACTTCCTCAGATATCACTGGAGTAATTTTCCTTTTATATTTAGCAGAAATATTTCTTGAGATTGAGTGTGTTAAGAGAGTGTGAGTTTTGCTCTGCTGTAGCTCTATTGGTCATCTTTATTCTTTGTGTCTTTATTCTCCATGCTAACAGAAAAGAAGGTGGATTCTAGGAGAGACTAAGAACCTGGTCTGGATACACAGCCTTTGTTGGTTCCTCTGATAATCTCATCTCCTGCTCTGGAAATCTGAAATATGCAGCATTAGGGAACCTGAGACCTACCACTTTCCACCACTCTCCACACTGCTTCTTAGGCCTTTATTGATCTTTTGAAAAGCATTTGACCCACACGTGCAAAGAAAGTACAGGATCACTATCTGCTTCTGGGTGCTGTAAAAATTATTTATTTAATATTCCAAAGTGCTGCATGCTTTGGACATAAGCAGAGGAGTGCTGGTTTCTTTGGGAACACCGAGACCTTTGAGGGACAAGGCTGCTGTCACTCTTGTGGCTGTTTGCAGTGGCACTTCTGCACTGGGAGGTTTGCAGACTGTGGGCAGCGAGGCTCTGGCATGAACAAAGCCTGTCAGTCTTTCTGCCCGAGGAGGGAGAAGCCTGTCGCTATTCTGTGGTGGGTGATGCTGGCTCAAGCATAAGGAAGATTATATTTATATAGCACAGTATTATGCACAAGTAACAGGAATACGTTTAGTGATTTAAAAGCTGGGGTTTTTTCTGCTGCCTCTGACAATCTTTCTGATATTTGTTTTTTGTTGGGTTTTTTTTTCCCCCTATCTCCTTAGATTTGCCCAACTGGTGGAGGAGAACTCTTTTAAGCAGTCGTTCAATAACAGCAGCTACAGGGATCACCCAGAGGTGCATTAATCCCATGACTTGTGGTCAAAAGTAAGTGAAACATGTAGATGAGGCTACTACAAATCCAGGTCCCCCCAAATATTTCCACCTTTTTTATTCAGGAATTTTATCAGGGCAGAACCTGACGATTACTGGGATATCCCCAGTCTCAGGGGGGATATCAGGTTTTAGGATATTCATTCTAGTCAGCATGTGTGAATCAAGGGAAGAGGAAGCCCTGGAGATGTACTCACAGTTTTATTTCCTCTCCCTCTCCATCTGTTTTTACCAACATCCTTAACTTTGGCGTAATAATTTGTATTCCAGGATACCAGGAGCAGTTCAGTCCCACCAGACCAGAACCAGCTGACACCCTGCTACCATCTTTTATTTTCCTGTCCTGCTGAGCATGGAGGGGTGGAGATGGAGTGCTGTATGTGCTGCCACCAAAACTTTGAGAGGAGGCAATGTCGTGCCGAACCTGCTGGGATTCCCACCAGGTAAGAGATTAAAGCTGCCTCTCAGGTTGCAGATCAGCTGGACAGAAAATAGGTGCAGGGCTCAAAAGGCTTTGCCAAAGAGAACTTAGGGCTGCTGCTGCATTACCCTCTGACCAGTCCTTCACCTGGGGCTACTGATCTCCCAGGCCATTATTTTTGGTTTAGGATCAGGCAGGGACAGCTCCTGCAATGGACAGTAGAGTCCATCCCCACAGGAGCAACTTTACAACCCTCTGATCCTTTCTGAGTCTTATTTTCTTCTGGAATGAAGTAAGGATGGTGCACAGGCACTCAGCAGGCTCAGCACCACACCAGAAAGGAAAATAAACTGCTCCTTCCCATCAGCCCTTGGCAAGGGAGATCATCACCAGGGAAAAAGCAGCCATGCCACCACTGCAGGATATTATTACCTGTTTGAATGAATAAACAGCAAGAGTTTATTTTAATTAGTATTAAACATGTCATGATCCCTACACATCTATTTCTAATTTGAACTCGTGTCAGTCAATGCAGTAAATATTGAGATTAATCTCAACAACTGTGCATTTTAAGGTTTACTTGCAAAGATAAAACACCCATTGAAGGGGTAGAATTGCAAAAAGAAATGAGAGCACTTAGCCAGTTATAGTAATTCAGATAACATCATATATTACCATCTTGAATTTGCATTTGGAGGTTTTGCAGCTTTTCTCAGCCACAGATTAGAATGTCAAAGATTTAAAGGCATCATTGATGTGATGGCATTTTAGACCTCTGGTGTTAGGGATTCTTGCATTATGGGTACCTCTTCAGAAATGTTTTCTTTGGATATATTTGTTTATTGCTACTGTAAAAAAAGTCACCTCACAACACTGAGGTGCTGGAGAGAGTCCAGAGAAGGTCAGTGGAGCTGGGGAAGAGTCTGGAGCGCAAATCTGATGAGGAGCAGCTGGGGGTGTTTAGCCTGGAGAAAAGGAGGCTCAGGGGGCACCTTCTCTCTCTCTACAACCACCTGAGAGGAGTCAGCAAGGTGGAGTCCAGCTCTTCTCCCAGGTAACAAGTGACAGGACAAGGGGAAACAGCCTTGGGTTGTGCCAGGGAGGTTTAGATTGGGTATTAGGGAAAATGTCCTCACTGAAAGAGTTGTCAGACACTGGAACAGGCTGTTCAGGGCAGTGAGGGAGTCGCCAGCCCTGGAGGGATTTAAAAGACATGTAAATGTGGCACTTGGGGACATGGCTTAGGGTGGACTTGGCAGTGCTGGGTGAATGGTTGGGCTCGATTACCTCAGAGGTCTTTGCCAATCTGACTGGTTTTACAATTCTAAACGTTTTTTCCACAGAGAAAGGAGAGACTTTAGGCTTTTGATTAGAGGGGGGTGTGTGTGTATATATGCACGTATATGTGTATATGTTCTGGTTTGTTTCTAAGCAAGTAGTTTACATTAAAAAATAGTTGGAGGGTAGGAAATGCTGTTAAAATTGTTTTAGAAAAAGTGATATTTCTCTGACTTTCTATATGTAGGCTTTTGCTCAGTGAGCCATTGCTGTCAGTGCTACACAGATATTCTAGGGTTCATTTTGTGAAGAACTATCTCATTCTCACTAACATTTTGTGAAAAGGATTTTTCTGTTTATTTGAATGAAAGATGCTGAATAATGCTCTCCAGTGAGTAATCTAAAGTACAGTGAAACATTTTAGTTTGCTGAGTATCTTATTGCAAACCAAATTTTAGTGATAACACACATGCCTGTATTACTTTGCTTAGGTTTAAAAATGTAGGTTTATTTACAGTAGAGAAAATACTTTGTTTGCTTCTTGCGTAATGTACGAGCACAACCTGAAAAGATCTGCTTCCAGTAACAAAAAGATCAAAGTCTGTTAGATGGAGGAACACACTGATGAATTCACAAACATATAAAAGAATTAAACGCTGTCAATAAGGTTGTAAATTGCTGTTTTCAAGTTGTCCTAAGGTTTGCTATGATAAAAAAACCCCAAACCAATAACAATAATAATAATCAGGAATAACAGAAACTTAAAAATAAGTCCAGTTTTAAATCTGAAATTGACTTTTACATAACTACTTTTACATTTAAATCTTTCTTTCTGAGCAGAAAGGTTTGCTGATATGTGCTGATAACAAGCACCATGAAGAGCCTGCTTCATGTCACTAACAAAAATTAACACTGGGAAATGATTCAGGATACCTGGGTGCTAGGAAATGATCTAATATAAAATTTTAGTTCAGGATATTCAGAGATATTAATTTTAATTTTTTTATTAAGCAGAGATTTTGGACATTTTTACAGTTGTTAATTCCTGCAGATAAATTGTATTTATGTGGGCTTGATTCTGCACAAATGCTTCTAAGTTTAACCCATGTGAGAGAATAAAAAGGAAACAGGACAGCTAACCTAAGAAAACTCCTGTATTGCCAGTCTTAACAGTCACGTGACAACATGACTGTTGGCACAACAAATAAAAAGAGCTCTAATTTTAAAATTAAATTTAATATAGAGTTTTATCATTTACTTTCTCATTATTAAACTACAAGCCCTAGTTGCTGTCAGTATTGCCCTTCAGCTATCAGATGCAGAAGCTGGAATTAAAAGAACCCCCAGAATATTCTCTATATTCCACCAGGACCTGATAATAATTCAGTATTGAGGGGGGTGGATACCCCAAAGAGTGCTCCCATTACCCTTAACAACATCAACTACCACTCGGGTGCTCAGGAAGGTCCTGTTGTGGCAAGGCTGCTTGTTTCTCTGGGGGAGAGGAGAAGACAAAGCAGCTCATTTTAAACAGCAAATTACAAAAGCAAAAGTCAATGATGAAATTGTAAAGAAAATATTTAGGGAAAAAAAAAACCCAAGACAAGCCACTAAAGCAGCATTCTCTTCCATGCCATTGTGTTTTTATGCATTAGAGCAGCTTTCATTGCAAGTGCTGCAGCATTTGGGATGCAGAGCAGTTGAAGATGCAAAAGTACTTAAGGAAAGGGGACAAAAAACACACCACACAGACTTAACAACACATTATATGTAGCTTTGTTTTTTTTTTTTCATTTTTTTTTTCCCTTTTTAAACAGTGTTTAAGAAAAATATGCTGTGTTACCATAACAAACTAAAATACTCTCTCAACCTCTTAAGAGTTTAGTTTTTGTTTTCAATTGTTTTGGTTCCAGGTAGGTTTTATTTCTCCTTGTTCTACTTTATAAAACCTTTTCTCAACATTAATGGCTTCAGGAAGAAGAAATAAGGGAGAATTATGAGCACAAAAGAGAGCTGACAGTTGTGGATGTTGTTCCTTTCTCTTGTGCCACTCTAGGCGGGCAGGGGTACAGAAGAAATAGGGCTTAGTGTTTTATAGAATACAGAGAAACAGGAATTTCAGCTGGCATTCACTAAACAAAAGGGAACAATTTCCTCATCTAAAATAATTGTTGAAATCCCAGCCAGAGATAGCTATGGAATAATGGGGTCACTTATTTTCCACTACTTCAGTAAGACGCTGCAGCAAGCTAATGATTTTACGAGACAGACAGCTTAAAGCATCGATTTGCTGCAAATTGCTCAATCCATAACTAATGAGCAGCTCTACAGATTTTCAGTGAATCAATCCCATTAGAATTTACAGTTTGCATAAGATCATATTACTCAATCTGTGGACACAGAATTAATTGGGTTGTGTTTTGTTTTTTTCTTTTGTAACCTTCAGCAGCCCCTTGTTGCTGGTTATTTTTAAACGCTCTTAAATTTCCTTCAGTTGGTTGGATAAAAATCCCTCTCTCGAAGGTCTGACAGCATGCCTGAAAAAATACACTGTCCTTCTACATAGGTACACATGCATTCCATGTCAGGTCCTAGATATTCCCCTGTAGAAGACAGTTAAAATCCAGGAAGGCAGGACAAAACAACAAATGGAATTCAGTCTCTGCCCTCTGTAGCACTAAAATGCTGTCCCGGTTTAGAGATAGATTATGATTTACACCTGTAAGAGTGTGAAGTCAAATGGCAACTGTTATTTGGACCCATACAAGTAATTCTTTGTAACAAGCTGAAATCTTTCTTGTAGGAAAAAAATAGCAAAAACCTCTATGGGTCGAGTGACAGGACTTTTGTCACATCTCTGCAGTATAGAAACAGGAAATGAGAACTATGCTTGCTAACATCTCAGGTTCTAGATTACTTTATTACTGGCTATGCCAGTACGTTTGTACCGTGGTTTCCCCAGGCTTTGCAAGAAAAGGGTCAGTTCTATCATTACCAATTACTACAACAAGATCATTTTAGGCAAAACAGTTATAGGCAAGCAGAAGTTCAAATCCTGTCAGTGAATTCATAGCCTCTGAAAACCCATTGTATTGTTGTTACAAAAGAGCGATGTGGCTGGAGGGCTGTTAGTAGGGCAGTGTTGAATCATCCCACTCCAGCTGTGCTTGCCTGGTGCCATTCTGTTTGTCTCCCTTTGGGACAATCACTTCCTCTTCCTCCTCTTCCTCATCCTCTTCACTTTCATCTGATTCAGCACTGGTTGTGTCTTCCTCTTCATCTTCTATGTCTTCTTCCTCACTCTCCTCTTCTGTCTGGTGAGGCTTTTCATATTTCTACAGTGCATTTAAAGAAATGAAAGAGAGAGAGCAGGAGAAAGGTGTTTTCTTGCTAGCCAGTGGCTGTGGGAATATGAGCATTTAGCCCTCATTTAGAAAAGCTAACATGCTGGGAAAATCTGCCTTTCATTATTATGTGATTATTAGGCATCAAATCTGGTACAAATATTCCAATAGCAAATATTCAAAAACTACTTTAAGCAGAATGGAATGTCAATAACCAATACCTTTGTTAGTCATGCTACAAAATTTGAGACATCAATAGGAGTTTCTTTAAACTCTGATCGCTTCCCCTCTTTTTAGTGCTTACATTAAAGGGTTAAACCCAAAGAAATTATATCAACTTGGGTGCCAAGGGCACAAACATGGATGGAGAGGAAGTGATGTTTACCCAAGAATTTTTAACCATCCTATTTCATAATTACATACAACAACAAATATTAAGGTCTCAATTGTATATTATCGTGGTGTGCAGAGCTGAAAACTGAGATGGGGTCCTGAGGGTACATACAACTGTTCTGCCAAGGCTGAACAGGCTCCAAACTCCCTGCTGAGTGAGCTGCCAGGCAGTGAGTGCTACAGGGCCACGCCACCACAGTGTGCCTCAGGAGTGTACCTCCATGGGGTTGACGGTGATGGTGAGAGCAGAGTCGTCCCAGTCCATCTCGTTCTCCTTGCTTCCCTCGTGGTCTGCAGAGCTGTGCTGATGAGCTGTCCGGATGCGATAGACGCCCAAGGTTATGACGAAGATGAGGATGCTCACACAGATTATGATGACAATGGTGGCCACACTTGGAACAACTAGAACAAAAGGGGGAAAAGGGAACAGACTTGCATTTGTGGAGGAAATCACCCAGAGCCCACACTGTCAATCTTTAACCCGCAGCAGCTCTTCCCTTGGACTGAGAATCAGGACAACCATCTGCCATGGGCCTGGGGCTACAGAAAGTGTTGACCAGTGCCCACCTACTAAGAGACAGCATCACGAATGGTGTATCTTATAATGAGCATTGTAAACCACAACTACAAAGTGAGCATGCCTACCACTTGTTCTTTGAGCCACTTTACTGCAAGACAAGTAATCAATCAGTGCAGAGCCAATTAGTTTCAGAATAAGTGCTTTTGCAATAAGGTTCTGCTCTCTCACC
Organism: Anabacerthia variegaticeps; assembly: GCA_035583185.1. Lineage (NCBI taxonomy): Eukaryota > Metazoa > Chordata > Aves > Passeriformes > Furnariidae > Anabacerthia > Anabacerthia variegaticeps. The sequence goes on along the minus strand of JAWWEW010000012.1, from coordinate 25,376,241 downwards.
ACAAGTTGACCCCTTCTGATTGCAGCTGAGGTGTCAGCCTCGCTTGGGAGAAAAAGTGCATCTCACAGCTTGTATTTTCAAAGGTTTCAAACACTTATCCTGTGATTTGAATCTCGATCTCCAAGAAATAAAATAATGCATTGCCACTAAATTGACTTGTGTTACAACCTTTCTGGGAGACTCCTGAGGATTCCAGACAGTTTCCCTCACTGATTGCACTCTGAGAAGCCTGTCTCCACGTAGCCACAGGAAAGGATCTCTCTGAACTCCCATATATTATCAGCCCCATAATCAGGTTAGTGGAGAAGTGCTGCCACTTTCTATGTACCTGTGCTCCTGAGGTATTGCAGTTCCAGGAGCTACAGCAGTTCTATAACCCATTTTATCACCTTGCCCTGCCTATAAGAATGGAAGTCTGAAATCAGAACAATATAAAAGAAGAAAGAACTACTTTGCAATGGTTGCGTAAAAATTCAGTTTCATTTTGGTGAACTGTCTGTACAAGTGTAAAGAAAAATACAGTAATATTCTAAGCATATCTGTATATAATTACTTATAATTACCTACACTTTACATCAGCTTTACTGCTTTACATATGTATCATCCAGCTAAAAAGATTTCAGTATTGAACCTTTAAATAGGTATCCTTGCCCTGGGTTGAACTTCGTTGAAAAGGTTTAAGATTTGGGTATATATTTTTACTCATGTAGCCTAAAAATTAATTTTAATTTCTGTATTTAATACATTCTAATGCCCACTGTACATGGCTAGGTGAACTTACTTTCTTTCCAGAGAACTCCAGACAGAGGCCTTGACAGCAGCTAAAAGACCCACTGAGGCAATTATATATTTAAAAAATAATACAAACATTTTTCGTTTTGTTTAGAAAGGAGCAGGCAGAAATGAATATGCCATAGAAATACAGATGTACAAAGACAATATGAGCATAAATATTACCCTCCATGCCATTCAATACTAGAAACAAGATATTTTCTTTACTGTGTGTCAGAGTACAAAACCATTAATGAAGACCTTAAAAAAGGATACGAGGTTTTAATGACAGAAGAGAATTCAATGTAACCTTCTTTCACATCTGGGCAATGATCTCTGTGAGGTTTTACAAGCCGTAACTATGGACCTCAGGGCTTTTGTTTGTTGACCAGGCTGGCTCAGAAGAGGAACACTGACATACCCAAGTCATTAGGAGCAGTCTCTGGAAAGGTGTCACATACCTGAGTTGTGAACAGCACTTACACTCCCCTCAGGGTGCTGAACAGATTGAAGAAATTGTGGTTGTGCTATCATATGATTTACATGGTCCATGAAGTTGGAGTTGGAGCTGTGGAGAATATTAACCTGGTGCAAGAGAAAAATAAGGGATCAGATACTAAAAAATGTTTTATATTCCAAGACTGCTGGCTCCATAGATTACATTGAGCTATGAAGTTCATCAGCAAATAGGAACATTATTACAGAGATCTTAAAGGCCAAAACAACTCTTTGTATGCCAGTGAAAAATACACAGCTTAATATATTTCTAATTCCTAGCATGAACAATGCATTCTAACATTTCTAACTGTTCACTATGAAGTGGCACAGAACAGGACTTCTTTGACTTACCTGTCTCCATAAGTAGTGACCTTTTCTTCTCTATATATTAATCAGCTTTTAGGTGTTATCTAAACATAACATATAAAAACTTTGATTTTTAAGATAATTATTATGGAGTGAATTAATTTTTGCAAACAACTTTTAAGTTTTGATCCTGGTGCTAAGCAGGTCTTGCCCTTTCCTATAGTGATTTGGTACCTGGGCTCTAGGCTGGATAAGATGGTCCTTCAGAACAGCTCCACGAGTCCTGCTGAGGTGCACCAGCAGTAATTTTCAGTCCCTGAGCCACTGTGCTGCACTGGACTTAGACCCTGAATATTCCTGTGGTTACTGACCACATCTGGGGAGTGGATCCAAAGCACTCTCTTTAACAGGAGTAATTCTCTGCATTAGTGGACTTTCAGAGAAGAGTCACGTCCTCCAACACACAGCAGAACACAGACCCACACTGAGGAATGCCACAGGAGAAGCTGAATTGCTCTTTTTGGTCACAGTGAGCAGATCATTTGACATGTTTCAAAGCCAACAGCAGGCTGCTGAAGCTAAGCCTAGTGCTCAGCCTGGGTGCTGACTATTGCTTACCTCCAGGTTAAACTCATTGCTCGTGTAGCGCCCATTCAGCTCCGAGCACTTGACCCTGAACTTCCTGTCGAAGGTGGCCGCGGTGTCCCAGTTGCGGTAGCGGATCTGCCGCAGAACCTGCTCATAGTTGAACATGCTGTCCACACCTGCAGGGGGCACGGCAGGGACACTGTAACATTGCTCTGTGCAATGCAGGACAGATCAAACGCTCATGGGAAACACAGAACTGGGCAGAGCGGGCTGGAAATGGCAGAGCATCCAAGACTCCCTGATAGAGCCTCTGGCTGATCATGGGCTACGTGAGAATAGTGTTTGGAAGTGAAGGAAGTCCATGATGGAGAGGGACAAACAACAGCAAAGATACAGAATAAATCACTCAGTAAACAGAACAAAATGGCCAATGAGTTACCAGCACTGACGGTCCACAAGAACCCCACATTTAAAGAAAGCAGTGATGCCATTTTCCTTATTTGGGGAGTAGCAGGAGGGATGCTGAGACTCCAAAGGATAAACACAGCACACCCAGAGATCAAGAAGTGCCTCTACTTTTTAAGATACAGTTACTCTTGGAGTATCTAATTTCTTACATTTTAGTGCTTGCATTCCAATAATATAATTGGTGTGACAAAATAAGGGAAAGCAAATTCCATGAACATACCATAGATTGAATATCCTGCTGTGGAATTCGTGGCATCCAGATGTTTTCCTTGAAGCTCCACACGATCTAGTTCTAAACACTCTTGTTCAGGATCTAGTTCTGCGCCCATGACCAAAACATCACAGAAATCCAGGTTGTGGAGCATTTCCTCTACTATCACTGGCTTCTCAGCTGTGAACCCATGGCATGAAAAAAGCAGGAAAAGATAAAGGATGACAGAACAGCTCAGTCATTCCATGTGCTCTGCATCAGGGCTTTCAATTTTTGCAAAGATGTCTGAACTGTTTTTTGGTGATATTAAATACAGGATACTTAAAACAAATCAAGAGAAATGTCTTGTCTGTTCAGGTGCCATAATGATGAAGGCCTACAAATACCTAGTGAGATAGACAGAAAATATACTGCTCTGTAATAAAAGGCATCCAAGAGCATCACTGGAAGTAGAAAACTGAAATTTGATCTTGGAAATAAATTCATGTAAACAATTCTGGCTTTCAGTATTGATACCACACATTCAGTTTTTTCTCAAGGAAAACTGAACTGGAGAAACACACAACAAATATATCTATGCTTGGATGATTCTCTCAGTCATTCTCTGGCCCATAAAGAATTTGCATTACAAAGTCATGGCCATCTATCCACGAGCAGGGTATTATCATAAATGGAAGATCCTGTGTTGTGTGACTTAAAGAAGTTAAGTTATAAACTGACTATGCTTCAGGATGTACGAGTAAAAAAATAATTCTGGCACTGGAAAAAGAGTAGCATATCAAATTATCATTTAAATTCTCTGATCAACTTAGCACAGAGTGTGTGGCAAAGCTGCTTAACCAGCTCCCTGAGGGCTGCAGACACAGAAACTGCAACCTTGGAACTCTCTGCTCATTTTGCACATCTCATTTAGAGGGTGTAGGGGAGGAAGGCACAGACAGAAGAGCCTTGTGCCCTAGACTCCCAACTCCTGCCACAGAGTTGGGCTATCTGAGCAGCTGGAACCTACCCAAAAATGTAGTCCCAATTCAAATTTACAGGCTTCAGGGAATCCATGCCTCTAAACTTGTAAATCATTACTGATTTTATCTTTTCCTGAGCTGTACATCTAGTTACTGCCTAGTCTAGTCCAACAAATACTGTTTAGAATGATTCCTCAGAATACCAGACTTTTCATTTTCCTGGCACACTATCATCCCAAAAGATTCCTTTATAGACAATTACTTTAAACCTGACATACTTTTGAACATTCACTCAGCCTTGAATAATAATAGACACATTGCTCAGCATTAGAATAAACGCTCATCATTGAAAGACACCTTTTTAAAATATTATATTTACATTTTACAGGTTGGAAACTGAGGCATGAGATTACTTTCTCAAGTATCACCCACAAGCTTAAAACATAAGAACAGACTAAAAATTCAACTATTAGGCAATTATTGCTTCCCACTTTGTCAATACAATTAACAAAATTTTGATACAAATAGAGAGATTCTAATGAAAATATGTTATTCAACAGAATAGGAAAAGAAGAGTGGAAAGGAATTACTCTTAAGTAGGGGAGACACTAAATAAAAAATCTGGTTTTTTTGAAGCACCTTCTGATCTGTCACTATTCAACACATTTTTCAACGTATTTAATTGAGTTTCTTCAGTACAGCATTACTGTGGCCTAACATTGCCTAAATTAATCTGGGTCATTTCCTTTGCATCACTTGTTTGCACTCTCCTTTAAAAAATATGAGGGGTCATGTTAGAGAGTAAGTAATAACATTTAAAAGAAAGTCACAAACCTCTGTCATGTTCTTGTAAGTCCACTGGATGCTCCATTTTAGTGACTGTGCTGACAATCCTGATGTCAGGTAACAAAATAACACCTCTTTCACCTTCAAACTGTGCAGCTGGTCTAGCAAAATGGTCCATCCCCCTTATTGTAATCTTGGGCTCATTGGCCTGAAACACCATTACATAGGCATCTATATCTGGGATACTAATGCAGACATCTTCACCAAAACATCTGAAAAAATATATTATTCATTAACTGCATGGAACACATGGCACATCAGAGGTGTGTGGCACTTGCAAGAGCTCTGTTCCTCTCATCCCTCCCACCTTCACAACTACTGAAATTATGGAGGGACAAACTCAGTCTTTTGTAAGAGCACTATGAGAAAAATATTTTGATGGTTAACTGACACTTAACAAAGTAGTGAATGGTTGAAAACATTAATTAGGTGATAGCAACTACAGTGAACCTAATTTTAAATTCTGAAAGTGATATCTAATGACTACAATATGGTTATTTTGTCATGTGTGATTAAAAGGGCCTAATATTCTGTGATTCTGTAATTATCCATTTACATTGGTCCCACCATGAACTTTCTGGCACTCTGCAGTATCTGCAGGGAACAAAAAGCCCCTGTACCAGCATTTCAATGTGAATCAGCACTGTGCTTTAGAAGTGAATCTCCTGACAAACTCTATCTTATTTTATCTTGGCACAGGGCTTGGGCCAGCCTTGGAGTGTGCAAACTGGGCTGCTTTCAGTGAAACTGCAGCAGAAGATGCTCTACACCCTGTGGCCAGCCCAGAACACTGGACTGAACGTGGTGCTTGGTGACAACTGTGCCCTCAGCAGGTGAGAGGCTGCAGAACTGATAGTTATTGTCACTCCAGACCTGCTCTCCCTGCTCTGTCTGACTTGTTGGACCAAAGACATGCCCCAGGGGAGCCCAGAGGTAGAACTCTAAATATTATTGAGCAGGTTCTGTCACTAGTGCTGCATGAAAATGGAAGGACACAAAGTACTCTTTAACACCCACCACCAGTATTGCAGTGACAGCAAACATAAGAAGATGCAGACAGACTATTCCAAGTAAAGCTACAAATACTGTTCTCTTACATGTAATAAGCCTGCTTTAAAAAGCTCTGCCTATCTCAGAAGGAACTATAAATGTTTAAAATGGAAAGTAAATAAGGATGCAATAAATGCAAGTATTGTTCAGTCCAGACTTCACGCTCCAAACTATAAACAGAATGCAATTACATTACATTAACAAGAAAGGTTTCTTAAAAGGATAATATCAAAAGAAAACCACCACATAAATTGGCATAGAAGTAAATTAAATGAATCCTTTATGCTCAATAAGCAAACAATATGATTTATCAGTTTAATTTAGCCAAAATTCTTCATTTTTCATGACCAAAGAAAAAAGCAATTCCCTAAAAATGCTCCTAATCTAATCAGTTCAGCTGAAGTATAACTTACTGGACTTTCGATGAGACTTTGAGACGTCGAACGCCTGCAGTAGGGAACTGTCTGGAGTTGATGTATGAGACCTTTCGAAGAGCTTGATTTATATTCTCAATGTCATCTCCTTCCATGACAAGGACTGACTGGGAAGGGTTGAAGTGATACTAGAAGAAATGCATTTAATTAGTATTTAAAGTACCAGGTACTGAGTACAAAATAAAGACATTTTTAAGGAATATTGCCCAGACATAAGTTTAAAATCTAACTATTTAAGAAAAAAAATCTTAGTAGCTATGGTTGGCTGAAACCACATGTTGTTCCCTCAAACATGTATCAGTCATTTATTTCATATCTGAATAACTGCTGTTATAATTAATTTTATAGTAAATTAATCCCAATTTGCCCTGCCTTCTCAACTTTGCTGCTACTATTTCTGCAGAAATTCCTAATACTGTATATTTTTGAACTCTATAGAGTTCAAACCCTTAATTTAGCACCATGATTATTATTAGCATGTAATCGGTTTTTTTTGGTTAAAGACATCCCCCATATGAAAACATTGGCTTGAACCAGACTAGCATGCAGAGGTGTATTTTGGCTGCTTTCAGTGTGGCTTTACCCTGGGCTACCTTTCTGAGATATATTTCAACATGAATGAACAAAACAATTATAACATTGCCTTCTACATCTTCATTAACGTCAGGCACAATAAAGGGGATTCTCAGTTCTGTCTCATGATCAATAAGGGTGTCAGGATTTAAGATGGAGCTGCTGCTTGAGCCAACAAACCCTGCAAAGGCAACGGCTGCTCCTGTAGCCCTGAGCCTTCTCCAGTCCATCACATCGGGCACAGAACGGCCTTGCTGACCAAGAAACTTTGCTACTATTGTGCCACAGCAAATGATTGATTTTTATCTTCATCATAATTAATCGTGACTCCATTTTTTTGTCTGTTAATTGGTTCAGCAAACCATCTGCATTGCAGAGAAAACCAGCTTAACTCCCTTTTTTTGCACCCCACTGCTGTCAGCAGGAAACACAAAGAAATGCACCCTTCTCTCACGTGTAGTCCCCTCCTGAAGCTGGATATTGATTATATGAACACTTTCCATTATATACAGACAACGTCTGTCTACACTGCCTTACAACAAGAAAGGTTAAAAAGCAAAAGATCAAACAGACTGTGAAGAACAGAACGAAGCTCAGGGCTCTCTGTCGAACAGAACAGGGAGGGCTGGGTTTAAAGCTTGTGCAAGAAGGTCATAACACACTGAAGGGTATTTTTTAACAAAGAGGAGAACTAACATAAGTCACAGCCTGCATGCACTTCTTTTTCCTTTCTGTAAGCTAGCAGTAGTAGAGAATAAAATTAGCAAAAGGAGTCTCTAGCTGCCAGAACAGCTGGAATGCTGCCAAAAGGACTGGAGAAAGCCCTAGTCTGAGCCATTTTTGTCTTTCTCATTAAAAAAAGGCTAAAAATAGCAGCAGTTTAGACAGTGTTTTGAGAGCTGTTACAGATACCTGAAAATTAGGCTGCAGACCGAAATCATGCAAGACTATCGTGTCAGAAACTATTAGGGCTGCATTGCTCTCTCTTAGGTGGTTAAAGGGTGACTGTGCTGCCCAGCAGAAACACCTTCCAACACCAGCCTGCCAACACTGGATGTGCAAAGCACCATGTGAGCAGCCCCCCAGAACCCATCAGCTGTGCAGCTGGCACATGTGCCTCTGTGACAACAGGTGTGTTTATTACTGACACCAGAACACCTTGCTCTCTAATTTCCTGCTCAAGGTCAGACCAACTGCTCTGCTTTCATCTGAGCTTCCTTCTGTCAGCCCCCAAGAGAAACCCTACCACCACCTATCTCTGACTGCTCCTTTCATTTTTTGCCTCCTGCTGTGGCACTCACTGTTGAACTTGCCGAGGCAGTAAAAGCAAATCTGTAACTTTAAAAAACCCCACTGTGCCTCATCTGTGTTTCAGAAAATGAAAATGTTTTGAAGGTACTCAAAAGAAAGAAAAGGCAAAAAACAACCCCTGGTCTTCCTTTTCCCCAGTGCTCTGCTGGTACTGTAAGGAAGCCAATCCCCCATGCTGGAGCAGCAGTGGGTGGTAGAATAGGGATTTTTCCAAGCCCATGAAACTAGAAGAGTTATTGTCAAGTTGCAGATGCAGTGGTGGAGAAATTACACTTTCAAGCACCATGGGCCAAGTGTACGCTGCTTTAACTCATGTAAAATGCCAGCAAAGAACTTACTGTTAGGCATATAGTCTTGGGTTCCAGGAATCCCTACCTGCTCCTTGGATGCATAGCCCTTTAAAATCAGCTTTTACCTATCCCTGTGTCATCTGCTGTGAGAAGCAGTAATGTGACATTCTTAAATGATGTCCTTGGCAGGAAGATAAAAAAACCCAATTCTTTGGGGGGTTCTGCTCATATGTAAAAGTTAGAGCCAGCAAAACTCCTTTACCTTTGCACTTTCAATTTGCATTTTTACCCTTGTTTTCAGAAAAAGTGTCAGTTATATTACAGCACTGCAACCCAGACACATTGGAGTGCATTTGAGGTCACTCTCCTATCTTGTGCACTGGAAGGTTTAGCTAATAAAATGTACCACGTGGCACTCCCACTGCACTCTCCCCATCAAGTGCTCCAGCAGCATCTTCCTCCCCACTGAAAAACACCACCCTGAAAGCACACTGGGCAGCTGCACAGGATGCAGAGTCTGTAGGCAGAGTAACTTCCCAGTCTGGAACTTGAGGCTCAGCTCCTTTGGAGGATGGCATCTGTGTGCCAGGAAAGAGCTGCACAGTGTGTTTACACAGTAAGCCCAAAACACCGGTCACCTAATAACAGTATCAAATGCAGCTCATGTGAGCACTAGAGAAGTTATAGCCAAGATCCTACACACACATATCCAAAGAACAGAATTTGTCTGAATGAATGCAAAGCAATCTGGCCTCTATGTCAACTGAAACAGGATTTCCCTCTGTCTGTTAGTCTCCAACCTTAGAAAAACTGCTGCATTCTTAGTAAAGATAATGGTGAAGGTGGATAATGATTTATATGCAAATCTAAAAATCTAATTTCTTGACTTCAGTGTTTTTTATTGTCTTATTTTCATGTCCCATAACGTTTTCCTCTTGGAACATACTGAATTTTTCAATGCTATTGCATTAGGACTTATGTTTTCCACTGCTTTAAAACTACTTGAGATCAAAATTCCATAAATCTTTGGAATCACGCCTGTTTTGGTAGAACTACCAGAATAAGCATGAGAACACAAGCTGGTAATTCATACAGACTCTGAAATATCAGCAGTGCCTCACTTTCTGAGCATCTAGCTTAGCAATAATGGAAACATTTTTCTTTGCAGTGTCACAGCTCTTCTACTCTTCTGCTTTTTCTTTGCATGATTTTATGGGAAATTACACTGCTTCTGGGAGTACATTTGTACTGTGTGTACTCTACCTTGGGCTCTCCACTTCATAAATCAGATCTAAAGTTTTATCAAAGATGATGTCAGTTCATCTCTCACCTTTATTCCTTGGCCAAGACTCTCAAGAGAATTAATATCCAGACCTTCCTTGCAGGCCTGCAAACAGGAAATCACTTTCTGACTCTCAATTTTCCCTGGCCTGATAGTAAGACTGGCCAGGCTGCCATGGAAATACTGAGCAAATCTGGGCTTGGTGACTTCACCTCCTGCAACAAAGCAAAGACAAAACGATTATTGATACCAATCCACAAACCACACATCTAACAATTCACTTTATGTTTTAACACATTTAGAGAATTTATATCTATTTTAGCCAAGTGTATTTGAAATCTTTTTGTGGGAAGTGGAATGTCTCTGTGGGTTGTGGGTGGTACCCAGTAGCAGCCTGTCTTTAAGATTCTTGTTTTTCCAGGATTGTGTTCAGGTGTTTATAAAGCTGTGATAACAAACTCTGAGATGAGCCATAGCTTCCTAAATGTGCACAAGGAAGCATAAAATTTTAAAAAAAATGCATCAATGAATTTAAGTAACCTAACATCAATTTAATAAATGCTTAAGGACTGTATTTGCAAGTGTTCCATTCCAAGATCACTTACCTTTGCCTTTCTTCTGCCAAAACACACAGTACCTGAAGTTCTCAGTCATGGCTCTGTGTAAGCAAACTGCCACACTCCCTGCAAAGAGCAGTCTCTCAGGACATGCTGTAAAATCCAGCAGTCCCTGTGGGCCAATGCACTGAAGGGCTGCCAGTGCTGCCCCTGGCCCACAGAGGTTCATCTGGTGCCACATTTGGTGCCATCTCTGGATGGTGTGTCGGGCTCTCCAGACACCCTCTGTTTGCCTTCACTCCAGGCAGCTTCAAAGGAACACTGATCTTTAGGAGCTGTCAATAAAACGTGATTACAGACTGCCTGCACCAGTGATCATAGCATCTAAATTACTCCTGGGACATTTAGTGATTTACTCATCCTCCTTTAGGAGAATTTCTAGAGCTTGTCTTTCCTGCAGGTGTTAGCTCTCACAGTGCATGTGAATTACTGCCTACCTCGAGCCAGAGAGAACTGAGGGAGCCACACAGCAGTGACTAATTGGATTAGCAGTTGATAAGCTCTTGTAATTGGTAGATAACTCATTTCTATGGTGTTGGCAGCCTTAGTGTTGAAACACCTGTTTTGCCAGTCAAGTTAGATCAAGCTTGAACTTTGACTTGGAGATTTGTGTGTGGATTGGGTTAGGATAGGGATGAAGTGGCAAACTTTCTTTAGGCTGATGCTGATACCTAAAAGCCTGAAAATCATCACTTCCAATCTGTGCAGAATGAACATAACACTCGAGATATTTTAGTGAAGAAAATGCACACTGGTGTACTGAGAGAAAAGAAGTGTCCAAGCAGGCTTTTTCTTCATCAAAGTAGACAGGTTTTTTTTCTTTTTCCCTTAACATTGCAGCATAAACTGCCTCTGTTTTTCTGGCCCCAAAGGAAGGTACCCAGGAGATTGTTCTCCTCTGCTCTGTCATTCATTTGTCCATTACACAGAATGGTATCGTGGAAACGTTCATGTATGCAACAGCTGAAGTTCAGCCTTTCTGATACTTCCCAAAATTGTTTGGTAAATAGATAGTGCATTATGAGGACATTGGTTTTTCAACCAAATGTTGTTATATTTATCCATTTACATTGCCTTTAGAAGTACATGTTGCCACTAATACAGCAGCAATGTATCTGGACAGAACAGGAAAGCGAAAATAAAAAAAAATTAAAAAAAACCCAAACCTCTCCCTAAAAAGAAGAAATCACATTATGCTTTGAAGCTTCTCTAACAGAATTGTGAAGACAGGAAGTTCCAGGGCTAAAACACCAACACTAATCCTGGAGCTTTGAAATTCAGAGACCTACAGTAAGTCTGCCAGTAGGTCTTAATAGATCTGAGGAGATGCAAAAAAACAAGCAGTCTCAGATAACCTAATTTATTTAAGTGTGAAATTAGCTCACTACAATGGATGTAAAGGACTGGATACACCAGCTGAAGGGAAGCTACAGAGCTGCATGACTAGTGCCTACATGCATGGACAGATTTTGGTTGCTCTTTCACTTTGGACTAGTTCTTCTCTGGTATCACTGACAAAGCACTTACAATTACATTGCTTGCAATGATACAGTAATTGCCCATAAACCATATTAAATACATCAGAGTATTCACTGTATCCAAGCCACACTTTTAAAAATGCAGGTGTACAAGCAGGTATTACCATTTCGGAGATATATAATTCTTATTTAAAGTCATCTGTCCTGTAAGTCATCTGTCCAACCACCAACATAAAAGCATGGAAGAGAATATGAGTGTTTCCAGGAATAAGCTTTTAAAATGCTCAGGAAATACAAGCACTACAAAACTAGCGAGCATTTAAAGAACAGGCTTACACACTTACCCTGTTCACAGAAATAAGGCTGGGATTTGTGCAGGTGCATAGATTGATATTGGACTGTAAAAGGAGGTGTGGTAATCTCTGTTTGGGAGAGGCTATCAACTGCTATTGAAAAAAAAATTAAAAAACAGGAATTTCAAGAAAACCTGAGTGGAAAATAGCTGGGAGTAGCCAGTCTCCCATTGTGCAAGTAGAGAAAAACTGCAAAGCTATGGCTGTGGTCATGGCAGGGAGATTCGGGCTGGGACAACTGCACTGGAGCAACTGATGGAGCCTGGAGGGACACTGGGGGATGAAGCAGGCTGTCCCCAGCCCCAAGACAACAACAGCTGCACTTAGGCCATGCTTGAGAACTGCCTGAGCTGTTCTAAACTCTTCTGAAGAGAGAGGTTCCCCAAACAATCCACAGCTATGGCCAACGATCCTCAGAGCTGGATGTTACTCCTAATAGGGAATGTGAGCTGTCAAAATATATCCATATAATCCCTTTGCCAGGCTAAACAAGGACTTTCCTTTACATTTTCCACCTAATACTGCAGACTATGATCATTCCTGTTGCTTTTCCTGCAACTTCTGTTGTTATCAGAAGTACTAACCATAACCTAGCGCTCTTCTCATCATTATGTGTAAAGCACAGGACATTCCTGCTCACCCAGGGCAGTGTGAATACTGTTTTTTTCCACAGGAAAAAATCAAGAGCTCTTACAGACAGAACACTATCTCACTCTTTATTACAAAAAACAGACTGCTAAATAAGCCTTCCATAAGCACCTTTTACCAGTGTTAAAGACAAAATTATATACCTGCCAATTTAAACCTTGGAGGTGAACAGAAGTCATTATATCTGACTTTTCTCACAGCTGCTTGTAAATGCAGCATGTTGATATTTTGATATTCTTCTATCTCAGCATTTCAGACTCTTGCAGCTCAGTGGGGGATGCTGGCTGCTGATGTTCCAATTGCCAGTAATTATTAGATAGCAAATGGACAAAATCCAATGCAATAAAATTGGGAAGCAAAACCCAAAACTCACACTAAGATTGAAGGAATGGCCCAAAGCCATTTTTCAAAAATCTTTTTTTCTAGCTTTGATAAAATGTTTTATTCATACTTGGTTCTACTATATTAGTATGTTTGAACGCTGTCTTTCCTTCTGCTTCTGCAATCTGATATTCTTTGAGTATTTGACCTCAGCTTGTCAGTGGGCAGAAATTTAGCTAGGATGGCCAATCTCCAAATCCTAGTCACTTAAAAATTCTGAGCTCCCAAGATTAGATGAGTATGAATACATTTAATCCAGCATGAACATTGCAATGTCCAAACACAGTGCATAACGGTACCTAATACTGATACCAATAGTTTTACAGATTATCAAAATTCTACTAAATACTGATTTTTCAAATAGAGACGTTTTGACCCTGAGCATGATTCATTTCAGGCCTACGCAGGTCCCCACACAGCTGACAGGCAGCTCAGAGCCACTGGCTCCATTGGGCAGGAGGATGCTCAGTCCCACTGTCTGGATTTGACCCAGTTAACTGAAGTGACCACATGCTAAGAATCAACTGAAGAAAAGGCATAAACTACTCCCAACAGCTCTTAGTGCTTTAAGATGCTTTGAATTTAACTCTTGGTTTTGACACCAAACCGAGCCTAAGCAACAGCATTTTTGGGATGAAGAACTAAATAGATCACACAAACCTCTGGAGTAACAATTCAGAGAACTAAGTGGAGCTCCAGTGATGATGGTCTTGAGGTAATCCCAGTGTCCTAAAATTTATTCTACTTCTCTTTGTCATGGTGCAGTGAAAGACACAGTGTTTTGTTACACAGCATCTCCACTTTCCATCCAGAGGTCAGGCCATGCAGTTAAACTGGATTGCCTTAGCAAGTTTCACGGGGCTTTGGCTGCCAGGGTCTTTTGGCCCTTGTGAGCAGGATACCACTCAGATACAGCTCACCCTCACAGAGATGTCTGCAAGATCTGAGAGAAAAGAAAACCTACTCCTCAACTGTGTAACGTGTTGCGTTTCACTCAGCTCTATTTATATTGATTGCTATGGATTAATATGCTGTGAGTGTTAATTCTTGGGGGACAGTTAAGTAGTTAAGACTTTGATGAATGATGTGGCCAACAGAGGAAAAGAGAACCTTCCCTACTGTAAGGGAATTAAGTTAATGTCTGTAACACAAAATAGAATGAAACTACACTACAGAACAACATCACCTATTATTATAACAGCTCCTTGCATGAGTCACCATCACAGTTGTGAGGCACCAGAGGCCACAGTGTCATTCAGCCCCTGATGATAAAATTGTGTATTTCTTTTCCCACCTGACCTAGCATGCACCTCCACTCCCAAAGTCTGGCAGATAGAGGAGCATGGATGTTGGCTTTTTGGCCTTAATTCAACCCTGGGAAAAGTGATGGTGTCAAGAGAGTGTGGGAGGCATTTGGAGGAACTACTGACACACACAATTATTCACTATAATGCTTAGTCACATTTTTCACTTGCTAAAATAATAATTCTTTTCTGCACTGAGATTCTTCTCTCCTGGTTCTGATCTCTGCTGCA